>BMAV01020789.1:0-60793 GCA_019973955.1 Trichonephila inaurata madagascariensis
GTTAGATGAATCGGTTTATTTATTATAATTAAGATAAATGTTCTAGTTGCGTGATCTGACTTAAATACAAGGTTTAATTGGTGTTAACTCTCATTTTTAATTAAAGTTGTCAATTAGAATTTAGTAATATAAGTTATTCTTAATAAAAGTTGTATTAAGAACTATTATGTCTCATCATTTTGATAATCCCACACCTCTAGCTTACGCGGATCCGGAACGACATAGTCATCAAAGGATGGCTATGTCGCAGTCGCATTAACAGAGTTATCTTCCGGGTTTTCTAAATATCAATAGATATGACCTAATTCTGGGTCATGCTTTTGCTCTGTTATTAACTGTTCCCGCGAAGTAAGTACTAAATCTCTGATTATTGCACAATTAACTTTTTCTCCTATTATACTTTCAACAGGATTTTTCGATAAAACATTAGCCACAATATTTAACTTCCTTTCTGACATATCAACGCGCCAATTCCCTTCATCTACCTTATTATCTTCAACCAGCGAATCCTGAATCGCCAACACTTTCTGATCAAAATCTAAAATAATCCTTGATCCTCTAATAAAATCAACACCAAGAATACATGGGTATTCCAAATCCGTCAACACATGAAACGACCAAGGTTTAACAAATTCTCGGATTTGAATAATCAATTCTACAATTCCTATATTTTGGCATTTTGCTCAGTGTGCTCTGATCCCCTGGGCTCGCAATTTTTAACTTGTTTATAAAAAAATATTTTTTATACATTTCTTCCGATATAAATGATTTATCTGTTCCGTTGTCCCATAGCACTTTCAAAAATGTGTTATTTAATAAAATAGGAACGTGGGGAAGATCCACGGGTGATATACATATCGGAGAAAGCTTAATTGGTATATCCACTGCCGATTCCTTTTGAGTATGAACTTCATTAACTTTCACAACATTCAATCGTCCCTTTGCATCCTATCGCCTCGACTGAAATTTTCACTCAAACCAATATTTCTACGGTCCCCCCTACTAAAATTATCATTTCAAAATTGTATCCCCTTTCGTTGAATCTCTGATCATCATTCCGAAATCTATTCCTCCCTCTCGAACCACTATTACTTTGACGGCTATTCTCTAAGTACCTCTATAATCATTTCTGCCATTATTTGGTCTACCCCAACCTCAAATTTCTCCAGTTTCTGCGATTAGCATCAAAATTAGGCATCCTATGCGCGTTTTAACTCCGTCTTTCCACATTATCACTATTCTGCGAACCCCTTTTTTAATTTGTAAGAATACCTCTTTTTCAAATTTAGCTAATATTTAAAAAATTGTACCGTGTTCTGCGGATTGCGAACTTCCCCATAGTCCTGGACTTGTGGTTCGAGTCTAACAAAAAAGTGTTCACAATTCCGCCTGCGACATCCTTAGCTCTAAACTCCTATGTATTTTTAGCAATCGTAAAAAAGTCTGTTGGTTCCTGATTTCTTCCTTGCTGAGACCGAAAAACCTCGCCTCCAATTCTTTCTTATTTTTTATTGTGGGGAAAAGCTTTCGCTAATTCAGCCTTTTTGCTGCGCGAAATCCGTGGCTGTATCTTGCACTAGCACCGATCCCAAAAATTGAGTACCAATCTTGAGCCCCTTTCCGAGATGACTTTTCAAATAAACACATGCTAAGTTACTTGGTATTTCAAGTAACTGTATTTGATTGTCTATGGCCTCGAGAAATTTTGTAACATTCTCAGACCCGGAAAAGCACATTTCTGGTAAAATACCAAACCCTCCTGCATTACCTAACCCAGAATTATAAAAATTGTTCGGGCGCCATTGCAAAATGGCCATCTGTCGATAGCTATGTCTTGGGGTTTCCGCGTAAGTTAGAGGTGTGGGATTATCGGAAGGATATGAGACATTCTTTAATTCTTAATATGACTTTTATTAAGAATCTAACTTATATTACTTAGATAACAAACAAACTTATATTAAGTGAGAATAAACCAAAGTACGCCGATTTAATTAACTCAGATCGCGCAATTAGATCACTTATCAATATAACTAATTAGATCCACCTAATCTCGATTCAATAATTTACTAGCGTTCAGAATATAATCCTCCTACCTTGGTTGAAGACTCAACGATACAGTTACTTTCAGGTAGACTGATGAGCTCGAGTGCAATAGTATGCTCTTGTATAGATTAACGAGGGTGGGCGTCTCCGTGATTCCAGGGTAGGCCGTCTAATTACACTTCTACCTTTTTTGAACTAAGCTTTCTCTAAATTGCCATCATTGCTCCCTAAACTTTCTATCCTTTTAAAGGTTATCTTATTTGCATTTTTACTTCGTTTTTACTTCTTGGATTTGGGTTGGAAAAGTTTTGCCATTAATCGTGACCGTCAAAGAACGTAGGAGTTATGTTAGAAGAAGAACGCGAGAGATGTCACAAGGTTCCCAAACTTTTTTGTCTCTTCGACCCCTTGATCTGGTTTTCGGTTTCGGGTAGACCCCCTGCTTACCTAATGTTGAATTTTTGCAAATTTATCAACTGTCTTTTTGACAGTTCTGGCACTACTACTTACTTTAAAAGAATTAAATTTCTAACTGTAGTGAAGTATAGCATTTAAAAATTAAGAAGCGCATGTTAATGAATTGAATTAATACATAAAATAACTGAACAACAAACAAATGCTTTAAAGGAAAGGGATGAATCTGGCGCTTGAATAACAAATTGTCAACATTTAATATCAATCTAGTCAGATTTAACCCTAAATCTCCTTGGTTAGTTAATGTCCAGTTTTTTTTCTTTCCCTTTCTTCTTTGTTTTTGAGATTGACAAACTCACTGAAACTCCCTCTCACTAGGAAAATCGATTAAAAACTTTTTCATGATATTCTATGATTTCTGACAAATAACAGGTATGTCTTTTTAAAGCCAAAATTGCTGATATCTGTTGCTAAGCTTTATTTTAAGATCTTCATTAGGGCCTATTCTGATCAGCCCTTATTGTAATATGACATATTTTTTCAATGTGACTATATGAATTCATTGTCTACTGTGATATTATTCTAAAAAAAGCAATTTTAAACCTAGTTGCTAAATCTAAGCAAAGGGCATTTAAATGTTGAACGTAGGTTAAAATGTCCTGACAGATTGTCTGTGACGAATTGTAAAAATTCGCGATGTCCAATATTATACCTCTTAAGCTTAATTCTGGAAAGAAATGCTAAAATGGTCCTTGTTTTACTAAAATTTATGCTGTCACCTAGTAACCACAAATTAACCTAGTTAAATTGGTAAAATCTGGTTTCCACAAGATTATATTTTTTTAAAGATTACAGTCATAATCTGGTTTAATGAGAGCCACTACCATAGACCCCCAAATTATGTTTTAGCTGGCGTGGACCCTTAGCAAGTTGTCATAGACTCCTGGGGTCTATATAGACCACTTTGGGGATCACTGTTCTAGAGTGACATGACAGTTTGTTGGTAGCAGGCTCTCTCCCGTTCTAAGCCCCTGCCAGGCGACTGTTGAACTAAAAATCAGATTGAACAGTTGTCGAAAGTCATTCTCCAGACAGCGTTATCACATTAGGACCTTGAAATCTATTTACATTTAATGTATGGCAGCCCCTCCCCCTCAACCTTATTTCGAGTGTGGATGTAAGTTTTGCTCTTTTGGTGTTGCTTCATCATCATATTTCCTCTAATTATAATAAGTACATTTTGTTTACCTCAGGTAGATGCTGGCTTCACTGGCGTAACGGAGAATATTAGGGCTTCCCCTCAAAGTCAGATTTTACCTTTAATATTTTATAAATTGGTTAAATACGTACACACACTTGGCGTCAGTCAGACTTTGAGCCCTCCAGAATCCTAGGTCCCCCCGCGGTAAGGGGGTTGCGGGGGTGTACGTTAACCACTGGCTGGCTTTTACTATCTTTTTACATATTGAAGTTTCAGATGTTTGTCTTTTAAATTAATATCACTACTTATAAAGTTATTCGAGGGCTATATTGACGACGAATCTCAGGTTTGGGACTCGTGTGTATCTTATCCTCCTAATTTCTTTATTTAATCGAAGGAAAAGGTCTCATCCTATTTATATGGTATAGCAACCACTCCCAATAATCCCGTACGAGGAACTTTTGGTGGAATCAAAACTCAAAACCACGTCTTAACTAATACATGAACTCGCAATCTGATTACCGATTGGATAGTAAACCCCCACAAAGAACTGCTTTGGGGGATAATTTGCATATTTATTATAAAAATTTTAGAAATTCAGTGAAAGATTAGTGATACATTAGTTAAATGTATGATCGAAAGAGCGAGAGCTCGTTGCATTGGAACTTGCATTCTCACACATCCTAAAAAACTATGCTCCTTTCTTTTCCCTTCTTATTCTTGAGGGACATATAAGCTGAAACTATCTAATACAGATTTTATTGGATTTGGTTTTTTGTTAACGTCTCATTTTTTTAAGCTGCACTACGGCTATTGGGGATAGATCTCGTAATTTTGAATCCTTACGAAGTGATGAGGAGATACTTAAGCAAACAACCTACTCTCAAACTTCCAAAACACATCAACGTGAGAATTTTGAGTCTCGACAAATTTAACGTGCATCAGCCCCTCAACACTTTATGTCTTCAATGACCCCAGGACTCGACAACGCCGGCCACGAGTTTATGACCACAATCAATAATACAGAATTGAAAAGGATTTTTCTGTTTTCCGACCTTTTTTTGCCAATGACTCTTTTCAATAACGCTCATATCTGGTAATTCCCTAGAGTTAAATAGGTGCTTAAAAA
Source organism: Trichonephila inaurata madagascariensis (assembly GCA_019973955.1). Classification (NCBI taxonomy): domain Eukaryota; kingdom Metazoa; phylum Arthropoda; class Arachnida; order Araneae; family Nephilidae; genus Trichonephila; species Trichonephila inaurata. The sequence goes on from BMAV01020789.1 coordinate 4,788, forward strand.
GGAGAAATTTCCGGTTTGTCAATATAGTTAAATATTTGAAAAGGTTATCTTTGAGTAATGAGAGATGTTACGCATGCAGAGGAGTAAGCAGAATATGCGACCAGAGGACTGACATAGGGATGGCGATCTGAGATCAATTAATCAAAAATCGATTTCTCGGGCCAAAAAAAAAATCAAATTTTTGAATCGATATATAGCACTGAATCGATTCAGGGAATCGATATTTCATCCTAGAAAATCGATATTCGATTGTTTCTGTTTTGTTAAAAACCATAAAATTATTTACAATTTGTTGAATGTACTATCTTAAAACTCTATTTATCGCGGGCAGTTGTGCACCTGAAGTATGATCCTATACTTTACTGGCAAGAACAAAAAAAACTATTTATCATCACGTTCACTCAATAGTCATGATGTATATGAGTATCGTGGGATCATCTGTTCCTTGTGAGCCTTTTTTCGATTGCCGACAACATCGCAAGTGATGAGCGGAACCGCTTGGATCCCAGTAGACTTCACAGACTTTTGTTTTTAAAAAGCTTAGATATTTAAGCATTGGGAACTATAAGCTATATTATCTATTTTCTAAACTTTTTAATTTAACAAATGCATTTAAAAATGAATGTCTTTTTTTATTCCTAATGCTTTGATATGGTAATAAGATAATTGTAATTGTCGAATTCCTTGAACTAAAAAATTTCCTGATTTTACTGATAAGAGATCGTTTATTATGGTATTTTTCTTGTTTTTCATAAAATGGATTTATATTTACATTGTAAATGCAAACTTGAAAAAAAAATTGATTTTTAGAAATAGATCTCTTAGACCTCGATTTTTTTATGAATGGATTCATAAGGTTACGATTCGAATCGATTTAAAAATTGATCTTTTTCGGAAAGAATCGCCATCCCTAGACTGACAAGCGCCTTGGTTTTCTCTTCTCGCTGTGGGTTGTGAGGCGCTTCGAAAAGGGGAAGAACGAATTCCTCTGGATGCATTTGGAGGGATCAGACCGTTTTGAGCGCGAGTGTTGAATACTTTTATTCATCTATGTAAATATTGTAATAAATGTTTGTTTTTTAAATTGAGAAACACTCGTCGCCTGTTTTTAAGTGAGATCTAAATTGAGAAATAACAGGAGATGATTGATTAACTTCTTTCTTTTATTTTTCAGATTTTACTTACATGTTTCTTTGTCTAAAATTTCGCGAAGTTAACGTTGGTCGTGTAGTTTGCGCGACTATTTCCTCTCTTTAACTGTCGAAAATTATGAAAGAATTCACATTTAAGGAATATATATATATATAATAACAATATTATATAAACAATAACAATATTAATAAAATTGAACTTGGGCACTTTCTTCTACATGGCTTTGAAAATATTGATGTTTCCATTCTCAGAATAGTTCCACATGTTAAAAATGGATTGTGGTGGGAAAACCACTTCATGAAATATTATAATACTATATATCCATATAGTTTGAATACCATTCACTTTGGAAAAAATGTCCTACTTAGCATTCAACAATCTGATTTCAAGGATTATTTTTATAATAGTGATAATATATTTAAAGTTAAACGATTAAAAAGAGGAAATAGGAAGAAAAGAACACGCGTAAACTACCAGTAGAGATAGTTTCTAAAATTAAAGATTTATGTTGCAACTTTGAAAAGTCTTTTAACTTAAACAAATTAAATATTTCTCGTTTGGTTTGAATAAAAAAAAATTAGGTATAAGAGATATCCTCAAAAAGAATGATTTTCAAGACTACCATGCCTTACATATTATTAAGGATATTATTCATTTTCTCATTCATAAATTCAATATTGTTGATAAAAATTTAGAAAATAGTTCCACTGAGTATTGCACCCTATTATCACGCGAACAAATCATATAATAACATTAATTTTTCAAAAATATTTAAAAAGTATGTACCACATTTTTAGTATTGAGTTTTTCGATTCTGAATCTTTTGACATTCGATAACGTTCAATTTTTCGACATGTTTTCTCATATCTCTTGTCTACATTTCTAAATTTTCCAATCCCATGCAATTAATGAGCTTGTTATCGAAATACTTCATGTCAAATAAGTCTGGATAATTTACAATTTTCGATAGTTCTTTAATTCTTTTGAATTTTTTAAACTATTTTTACTGAATAAATAGATTATTTTTTGAAAAGAGAATTCCAATTAATTTTCAAGGGAAAAATGCTGATTCATTCAAAAAAATTAAGTTTTGCACTGATAACTTTCGAGGGGGGAAGGGGCTAATAATGAAATGAAAACCTTTTTATTGGGTAGCCTACTTCATTTTGAAATAATTTAGCAAAACTTATTTCTGTGGTCCAGGCAGTTTAGGAGCTGCATGTGTCGTAATAGACATAACTTTTTAAAATTCTGTTTTGAATATAGTTTCAGTTCATTGTTTACAACTTACCAAATCAATACTTCTCGTTTTTTAGTATATTTGCTGATTTTAAAAATTCTCGAACCGTTCTTTCTTTTAACCCGCGGTCACTTGCGCCTGTTTTTCTACCGTCGTCACTCGCGGGGTGTAGAGAACACCCCAAACTCTCTTAACACGTGTATTTAAATAAGAAAAATTTTTTAAGTCTCACTTATGATATATATTTATAAAGTATAAAAGGTTTTTTGTATTATACAAACAAAATTGTTAAATTTATTGCATTCAAATGAGACTAGCATTAATTTAAACTAAACCTACAAAATTTTCATTTTGAAGTACACAATTTTATATTTTTTCATAAACTACAAGTAAAACGTATATACCAGTAATAAATATACTTTATAATTAATGATAAGGATAGTAAAAAGTAGAAAAATAATATTTTAATAATTTTTCAAACATTCAGAGCAGACTGTATTCATATGCTTTAAGTACAAATTTTTCTTACATTGAAGACAAAAACAAATAATTTTTACATCTTTTACCCGTGGACAAGCAGTGCAACACCCCTTTTTTAGGGGGATTAATGCTCTTTTTAATATATTCTGTCAGTAAAGCTTCTTTTGAGTGTTTTGTTAAGGTTTGGGAAATCCGATCTCATCCCACTGTGGCTGCACAAGATCCATTCTAATCTCCTCTAATAATATTGAATGTCTCATTTATTTTCAGGAAGAACCGAATGATAGACAAAGGAAGCATTAATTCCTGCAGTATTAAGTAGATGATAAAATATTCGCAATGGCCAAAGGTTACATATTCGCGATACATAATATATATATACTGCACATTTCATCAGTGGTATCAACACCACCTGTATTATAAAAATTTATGATTTCGAGTTTCATCTCTAAAACTTTGGTTACGAAATCACGCAGTTATCGAATTCACTTAGTTCATTTTGTCAATCTGTTGATACAGTATCTAATAGACGACAAAGTCGCTATTTCTCCCTTTCTCATGGAGTTTTTGTCATAATTTCTAGAAAACGTTTTGAAATTTTTTTTATTAAAAAAAATTGTATTTTACAAATATTTTATAGAATTATATTATTTTTATACCGCATTTATTGAAATTTTAAATAAAATATTCGTGCATATTAATATATTTGAAAAACAACGTAAACGGAAAGAGTAAAACATACTTTTCCGTAGATGCTTCGAGTACGAAAACATAACTCAATCACTCGCGGGGTGTTCTCAGCACCCCAAATAAACTTTTGAAGGTCGTTACATTCCAATCGTCCTAGCGAGATTGATTACATCAGGTCTGAGAAGGTTCAATGACCTAAAATGGGCAGCTACAGAAAAAATCGTGGCTCTGCGCATTATTTTTAGAATTGTAGGAGGCTTTTCTTGTTGATGGGGTGTACAGAACACCCCGCGCGAGTGATCGCGGGTTAAGAAGAATATGCATTAATTTCCGATCTGCCAAATGACTTTATATCAATTACTTTATCCACACAAATTGAGATATAATCACAGTTATTAACATCGTAACAAAATTGATCAGAAATATTGACACTCATTTCCAAAATCTAATGTTTAATAGTATATTTACACTTTTTTAATCCTTGAATTCTTTGAATAATCTTTTATTTATTATTGAAACCTTGAAAAAAAACTGGAACATAACTGTTTTTATAAACTCTCTATTCGAGAAGGCTTTTGACCATTTAGCTAGCATTTGAGAAATTTTGAAAATAGCTTCCGTATATATTGTTGTTGGTTTTTACAGAATTTGATAACACATTCATTTCATTTTCACCAACTCTTAGCCGATAAGAAATTAGTTCTTTTCTTTTTTCGATATTTTTTCGGCTATTTTTTAGGGTGAGTTTCAAAATGTTCCTAGACAGACGATCGTCTTGCAATAATTTCAGAACCAAAGCACATACGTTTATTTTCTTGTTGAACAAAGTCATAACCAACAGTCCATTTACAAATCTTCCTACGCTTCTTACTTTTTGCATTTTTTATTAGTATCATTTAAAAAGTGCGAATGTTAATTCTTTCATATTTAAATTAAATCACAAATTGTGGCTGTTCAAGAACTCCCCCACAGAAACGTATAGAAAAACAGTAATTTAATAATCCACACGCATCCCCTTTTATTTTTTCGTTAAGTTGAGCTATGAATTATCCTTCTAAATCAACATTTGGTACTAGAATTGCTAGAGAAATTTATTGTGGAGCTAAAATTTCTACGGTCGTTTAAAATATATATATATATTAAATATTTTATTAAATATTAATTTAAATATTTATAGTGCGCGGAAAGTTTTTTGGTGTGTCACACTTGGAACGTTTGCCATATAATTACCATCTTTAACATATATTAATATTACATGTACATATTATACACAAAATTATTATACTCCTATTCCATTTTTTTCCTTTTTTGAAATCTAATTCTAATCTAAATATAATTCCTCATCCCCTATCTAATCCGAGCGAATCAGTTCGCATGGATTCCATTGTTAAAATAATTTCTTTCATTCCAAAAGAAGCAAAAAAGAAAAAAAAAGCTAGAATCTTTTAGTCACACCTTAACCCGTGTACCTTTTTCACCTTGAACGCATTCTCTTCATTAAAGTTTAAAAAAAGACGATTTTTTTTGGTAGTCCGGATATGCCACTACCCTACATTTCTTAATATTTAATCTGAATAGACAAAGTGAGCGACGACATCCTTGGAAAGAATTGAAAGATGCCTCTTCTGTCGTCAGAGCATTCTGAAATCCCAACAAGGCGGAATTCCCTTCCCAGATAGCACCGGAAAAGGACCTAAGGAGTGCGCTTAATTGAAAAGAAAATTTCTCCAATGGTATCCATTGTGGGTTGGAAAGAATACGGCAGAGAGGAATAAAGGACGACCTCTTGAGATGTCGGAAATTGATAAGGCTCACAATGAAAGCTCTTCCCCGGTTAAAGAGATTTCCTTTCTCTTTCAGGATCATGTAGCCGCATCTCCTCCTGGTTTCACTCTCTCTCTGGCTCGTCAACACCCGGGAAGAGCGTTCGAATTCCTTCGACCGTCACTTGGCGTCGAAGTTGGAATCCATCCATCCCTCAACCTACAGACCATCTTTCGCAACTTCTTTTTCTCCCCCACTAATACTTACAGAAATATTCGAATATCCATTACATATTCAAATATCTCTACCCAGGGGTGGTTCTAGGGCCGGACAAACCGGACCCCTGCCCGGGGCGGCAAATTTTAAAGGCGGCATTTAGACCAAATTAGAAAAATATATTTTTTTTGTTACAAAAAATTTGATATATTTCCTGAATGTTATTGTGTGTGAATTTGGTATTTCATTAAACGTATCTTATTTCCTTATTTTGTACTCTGTATGTTTACTATCAGTTTTCTTTTATGTTGAAACTTGAAGTTTTCGAGGCGGGAGTATATGTTAAATCATAAAATTGATATGTTTACATATCTTTCACAAGTAACTTTCTCCTCCTCCAGGTGTGGGATCACAATGGACATTTTTTGCACCCATACGATGTCCGGTGTCAGCTATCCATAAGAGGATAGGGATAATAAGAGTTTTTGGTAGATAGGGAGTCACAGGAGATATTTTATTTTAGTCTTGAATGTAGTTACTATAAGCTAAAATAAGTGCTTGTGATCCTCACCATCAGTAGAGTCTATTTCGAAAAAAATAGCTTGCTGAAATAGGTGATTCCTTCTCTTACATTTTATTAGGTTTAAATAATAACAAGTAATTATTGTGTCTTTAATTTCGAATTGTTTTGTATTTATTAAGACTTAAAATTATTTATATATATATATATGCTGCCTATTTGTTCGAAAGAATTATTCAAGTTTTATAGGTGTTAATATTTGTAAACAATTTATCTTTTTTATTTATAATTTTTTGCTTTAGAGAAAGGGGCGATATTTTTCATTTTTGTCCGGGGTGGCAAATCAGTTAGAGCCAAAAGGTAAAGAATACTATTTCTATTCTTTCTAATATAGATGCACACACAAAAGTGTCATAAACAATTAATAACTTTTTTGTTTCAACCTCATCTATTGAATTTTCCAGTTCCCTCGAAACTTCGATTCCTTTTAGTCTAATTCATTTCTCTTTCATAATTAATTTAGTTCTCATGAAATGCTCCCTTTAGTTCCGTTTACTAATTACTAATTTTTACAATTAATACATGGGATTAAAATAATACATATATATATAGAACTTTTTAAACTCTTAATTAAAAATGTTTCTTATCAAAATTGCCTTAGAGGAATATCAAGATATGGAATATTTTTAAAAATGCATTTTTTATTAAAAAATATTTAAAAGGTATATATACATATAGTTTGTGCTTCTAGAAAGAATACTAATAGTTCATAATATTGCAATATCATAATCAAAAAGATGATTTATTTTTTATTTCTCTAAACTGCGAAAAACCGATATTCAGAACTGAGTACAAAACACTCACACTTTTGAATAAGTCACATACTCAAAATAGCTCCGATGCAAACATACTCAAATTTGAGTAAAGCGTATTCTCATCTTTGGCAACGAATACGTACTCAAAATTGAAAACATCACATACTCATTTTTGAACTTGTTACTGGATCAAATTTAAGAATATAACAGCAAAATGATTGTGTAATGCATTCAATTATGAGTTTTTATGGGTCAAATATGAGTATGTATGGGATTTATTTTCGATACTGTTGTATCCAATACGAATTTTTAACATAAAAATATATATCAAATCAAATTTAAATGGATCTAAATATGTGTGTGATACTTAAGTTGTAAATTTCATTTTTTCCATCTTATATATTATTTAATTTACATTTTATGGTTTTCACCTGTTAATTTCAAAAATCTAAATTCTTTTTGCATTTATTGAGTTACAAAAAGGTACTTGCGTATCATCGCAAAAGTGCCAACATTCAAGATAATTCGCCATGTCTCGTACGCGCTGAATTAACAACCATGTACTTCGTTTTATATAATGTCGCCAATATTTTTGAGGTGATACGCAAGTTCCAACAAAAATATAATTTTGGGTTTTAAAAATGCAACTTCTTTGGGATCATATAAACTGTATTATTTTTTAACTTATACCTCAAATTTAAATCTTTGAAGATAACAAAAATAGATGCGATGCAATAATTAAACAAATGTGTAAGCAATTTGGCTCATTTAAAGTTATATTTATATTTCTAGAAGCAATATATTGTTTCTTTAAAATCCTATACAAACAGAAAACTAACTTTTATTTAAAATCAGTCTTTCAATGAGTATCTTGGAAACATTATTCATTAAGAAGTGTCTTGGAAACATTACGATTAATAACAGACTTTTCATATTAAAAATTTCTTAACATAAATCAAGAAAGGAATAGTTTCTTTAAATATTATGTAACATGAACAAAAACTTCTAAAACTTAGAAACCCGACTAAAATAAGTCTCATTAGGCCCCCAAGTGAGTAAGTATTCTTTTATCAATTGTTTTGTTTAATTCGATACAAACACACAACCTCTGCTCTCAACACTCATCAACCGAGCTACTGGGACTCCCTTTTAATCCATCCAAATGGAAATAAAAATGCATTGTAATATATGTTACAAATCAAGCTCACTTTTATATTAACTGATTTTATACTCTTTTCACCAAAGAAAACAAATATTGTAGTTTTTAAGTTAATGTATTTTTTAAATAAAAAAATAATATATTTAAAAAGTTTACTCCTTAGAAGAATGTAAAAACAACTAAAACACAGTAGATTTTTACATTTACAAAACATTTAAAATTCACAAATTTTTAATTTTTTTTCATAATTTTTAGAGAAGTTTTCAGCGCTCATTTAGAAGAAAAAATAACATCTAAGGACCAGTCGAACCATAATCTAGCCATTTTACTAGTGTACAGCATTTTTTTTAACGATTCACTGTAAACAAGAAAAATAAAACTAACCAAATCATATTTTTGAAATATTTATTCTCTGGAAATTGTACACATGCATATCAGACATTAAAAAAAAGACAAAAGAATACAAGTGTAATTTTTGAAACAACATGCCACTATAAGTTATTTTTTATTGAATTTTTTTTATAAACACTATCTATAATCCATATTATCATCAACTCCATCTTTATTTGTACAGCACATTGATTATATTTTTATGTAATATACATCAAATCATTTTAAATATAGGAAGTTCTAATGTATAAAGGAACATATAATTAAACAGATTTTTATTTTTTTTTATCAAATCAATAGCATGTCTTACTAAATATAAGTGAAAATGCCTTTCAAACAGTGTTTCAAATAAATTACATGTTAGGATACATGAGTCATCTCAATTATATACTGAAGAATTTATAGATAGCTGGTTCTGAGAGGAATTTTAAAAGTTTCCACGGTAGAGTAAAATCTCTGCAAATGTTGCTCGTAATTATATAGTATTCTAAACGACAATCGACAAAATTTAGCATAACATAGGTAGTGTCATATATGTATGACTGTTTTGAATATGACGACAAAGACTACGATGTGAATGAAATGGTCTTTGGCAAAAAGTATGAAATTTATAGCTTATTTTTTATCCATAAAAGTATAAAAAAAAAAAAAGAGAGAGAGATTCAAAACTGCAAAATTTAAAATAATTATAAATGGAAATATATATATATTAAAATTGAAGATTTAGCTTACAAATAGAAATGAAATTAATGTAAATTAAAAATAAAGTATTCATAATTTAAAAACAATTTTCTAACTAGTACACATGAAGGAATGTCTTGCTGCGTGAGAGATTATTAACGTATTACTGTTTGGGCGATGGACCTCGTAATCTTGAACCATGGTCAGGTGACGAGGATGACACCTGTGCTGGCACCCCTCTCCTAACAACCAAACTACACCAGCAGGAGGGCGTTTGAGCTGCCGACAGATTTAAAGTGCATCACTCCCCTATACAGCAGGGTGGGGCTTCAGCAGCACAAGGCTCGAACTCATGACACACCAGTCCATTACCTAGACCACTAAGCTACCATGGACACCAGATCTTGTTGAAATTCGCACATTTATAAAAACTACTGTCCAAAAAATACCACCATTGGAACAATATACATATACATATAGGGGAGCTAATTTGTTGTCAGTCCACTATGCGCGGTTTTGAAATCGCTGCAAATAAAATTTTGGCATCCAATAGTTTTCAATCCAAGATGGTGGTCTCACACTAAGAACTCAACATGTAAATAATTTAGTAGAATAGCTTATTCCTGACAAAAGAGAAATTACATTAATTTTAAAAGAAGCAAAAATGTTAAGAACTATTATTATAGAAAACCAATTAAAAAAATATGAGTACCAGGATTTAATAAAATGGAACACAAGGCATTTAGAAATGCAAGAAAAAGAAACAGAAAAAAAATAATAACTGTTAAAAACTAAAAAAATTTCAAACCCCAAAAAGAAATCACTATCAGGATGTAAAAAGGTTAATGGTGAAATGTTATGAATCTGATTCCTTAAATGTGTTATTAATAAATTCGAGAGATGTGAATATATTGAAAATATAATTCGAATAATTTTCAGTATATCCAAAAATTCCAAGCTTTAATTGTGTGAATTTTATTGACCGGAACGTTTAAAAATACATTCATTAAAAATAAAGTTGAAGTAAAATTGCAATTTTTTTGCTGTCAGTGAAAAAAGAATTATTTCTGATAGATTTTCTATCGTGGCCATACAAATTTGCATTGTAAACATCTGTAATGAAACTTACAGCCGTCAAATTATTTAACCAGTCTATAAACTATTTTCATTTTGCTGCCATGCGTATCACATTTCATGATGGCCAAAATAAGCAAATTCTCATTCTAGAATAGGAATTAAAAAAAAAATTAGAAAACAAAGACAAAAAGTGCGAATTTGGTAATCCTTTTAGTCCATAAAAATTTAAAGCGGAGTGACAATATTCTTTTAATAAAAGATCTTAGTACTCACAAATAATATTTGAAATATCCATTTATGAATAAATGACAGAAGACTAAAACTACAATCTAGACAACGGGAAGCATGGAAATGTTTAAGTTTGTGAAAAAAATCTACTTAAAATTGTCTGAAATTAATAAGGATACTGTAGTAAATATAAATCAATAAAAAATTTATTTTAATATCCTAGAATAATGATATCAAACAATATACACAATAAATAATAAAATAAAATTACAGTAGAATAAAATTAAAAAATAATGGATGGCAACCACAGAACCAAATTGAAATGTATTGGTAACCGTATTTTGTAATGTTATCGCCCAACTTGACAATTGTCAACAACAACACTTGGTACTTAGTGTACCGATATCAAATTAGAACATTAATTTCAATACTCAAAAACTAAAAATAACAAACTGTCTCCTTTTCCCTCCAATCTGAAATGTATAAAAAGAAGTTTTTTAAGGATGGTTTCTATACCTATCTTGTTTTTCTGCTTTTGTAATTCCATGGAATAAAACTTGATATTAAAAGTCGACAAGTATAATTGAATATGAATAAGTATTATGATAATTTTCTCAGATACAAGTCTCTTTTACTTTTTCTGCACTGAAACAATTGAGAGGGCCAGCTTTAGGAATTAGTTTTTACATCTCATTATATCTAAAAAGAAGAAACTTTCTTCATCTATGCTTTAATCTGTTAAAAAAATATTTATGTCAATAAATATATCTTTCCAGCTAATACAGTTGAAATAGAAACACCAAAATCTTGATCTACGTGAAAAAATGCAAAACCTATAATTGGAAAAAGAATTGCTTGTTTTATTATTATGGTGCTTCCTGTACGTCAGACTAAACAGATTTCTTGCGTGTTTCGGCTCATGGGGTCGCAAACCCCGTTTAGTTGGAGTATTTCGTAAAAACAGTTAGGAAGGATGTGATGTCAAGTGGAATGAAAATGGCAATAAGAGGTAAGAAGTAGATTGATTAGACATAAAGCATGTTTACAATACGAACAAGGCATCACAGCTCGACGTCAGAAATGCAACCACAAGAGATTGTCACAGGAATTGTTCGAAGTTGTGGGCGCATAGGTCATAGCACAGCCGACACCGACGGACGAAGGATTGTTGGACGCATTCAAATAAATCCGGTCAGCTGAAGCGACGATGATCCATACAGTGAGATCCTGCACTGTAGCCTCCGGCGTCTCATACACAAGCGATTTCTTGTAGTCCCAGAAGAAGAAATGCAAGGGATTGTGATCCGGGGAGTAGGGAGGCCAAGCAACAGATCTGAAACGTCCAGTCCACCTCCAGGGATATTCAGCATGGAGGTGGATACACTCCGCAATCGAAAAAAAATGCTTGAACCACGTGTTCTGGTGCACAGTGGCCAGGTACTCCCTGCAGCAATTCTGGGAGAAGTGGGAAATTTTCATACGTACTGGTTTCTTCAACCCTACCATGGCACTCCAAATCCCCGCATTCGTTAGACCACTCCCCTCGTCTGGCTCATCGTTCTCCCGACGGCTACTATTTTCGCGATTTTCACCGACTAGACATGGTTTGCTATTCCGTGTTCTATGGTGATTTGTCGCCCTCATGCTGCCTACTATCACTCCTCTTAATTTGTCACTTGAATTCGGCAACATCCTGTATAGTTAAAGCTCTCTTTGTGCGCTTTTAAAGTTATCAAACAAAACTTATTGGTGTTTTAATCAAAAGTAAACAGACCATTAATATGAAACAGAAATAGATAATTTAACGTACATTCTCCTATACCAGTGATACTCAACCTGCGGCCCACCGGGCCTTTTTAAGTGGCCCACAGTCATGGCCCATTGCTCTGAAAAACTCCTTTATTTTTGAAATTTTGGTGGGAAATTCTTTGTTAAAAAATCAAATATATCAATTTTGCTTTTTGCTGTCGATGTCGTATGGATGCGAATTCATATATTTTTTTTCTGATTATTGGTAATAGACAACAGTGGAGTATAGCGACCATTTTATGAGTGGAACTAATTTTTAAATATCTTCATAATCTTCCAAGCGAAAAATATTCGAAGAAAATAGATTGTTTCAAGACGATTGGGAAGTTAACTATTTTGAATTGAAAAACAAGCATAGTTCAGTAATTTGATTTGTAACGAAAGTACTGTATTTAAAAAATACCAATAAACAGGAATCATTCAATGACACTTTTCCTCGAAGTTCTCTTTCAAGAGGTGATAAATAGGCTTTCTCTTGAATAATCTTTACAACAGCATAAAAGTGTTTTGTCAGAGGTAATGTCACAGGGGTAAAACAAAGGCACCCTTTGAAATTTGATATATTAATGGTAATCATATGAAACCGTTTACTGATGTAGAAATTGTGAAAAAGAGGGATTCTTAAATGCTTCCAATTTATAAAAATTTAATAACAAAAATAAAAAATATAAAAAATAATAACTAAAAAAAAGCAAAATAGGAGTTTCAATATTTTGATCAATTTTTGCATTTTCAATTTTCTGTGTTATCTTGGTCTTCAAGAATTTCTCCTCTTCTCCATTAATTCTCACGTTGCTGCCCGCTTGAAATAGCTAACATATGTATGCGGCCCGGCAGAAAAAAATGGTTGAGTACCCCTGTCCTATACCATGTATAATTAAAAAAATTTGGAGCAATTAGCATTATGAGTTAAGTAAACAGCTGTTGCTGACTTGTTAACTTGAATCAAGGTCATGTGATAAAGAGGACTTGTGGCGGGCTCATCGCGATTTCAACTAATTGTCTTCTTGGGTTTCCTTGGGGCCAGAAAGGCAATTCTTTCCAACCAACTCGAGGAGAGAAGCATGAATATTCAAATTAGGAATCTTATAAATAGTAGAAGTTTAACGTACGCGGGGTGGCTATGAGAAGTAAATATACGAGATCTATGTTCACAAAAGCCTAAGTTAAAGTGAGAGGAAATCCCGAGTTCAAGATTTAATCAATCCGTACCTGTGCGATCAAGCTAAAGGTGGATACCATTCTACAAGGATAAAAGCCACGTCAGTTAGAATCAAGCGAAATGCTGTTTACCCAAGATATAGCACGCGGTAAGACAGTTAAATTAAGTTATTAAGAATTGTGTAGTTACTGAAGTTAGAGATAGTCGGTAGAGTTAGATATAGTGGTCAGTTACGTGATTATTTGGTAATACGAATAGTATGTCTCTTCACTCCAGATTCACTTGAATAGAATATTATTATTATTATTGTATATTGCTTAAATTAAGATATTTATAAAGAGAGATATTAAGATAAACGATATGGTTGCTTCTTCGTTCCTTTCGACAGATCTAGGTCTCAAGGGTAATGTAGGAGTGGGGCACCCCCGACCGGTGCCTTACAGACTGAGGAGGTTATTTCACTTTCCACCTTTCTTATTATGTCTTGTGAACATTCAGAAGTCACGTTCGATATTTAACATAGAACTTCCATTACTGAACTAAAAAGACTGGGGATGAAAGAAGATTCGAATTCACCATTAATCTTTAACCCTTCCTTAGGTATATAATTCTTCTCCACCCAAAGACGAAACGAGTACAATTCGAATTTCATTTCTCCGTTAGTAAACTTGTTAAATTCTTCTAAAGAATAACAAGCAGTATAAAAAAAGTTTTTTTAAGTCAATTCCTACTTAGATCAAGAAAGAAAAATTTTATTTTAGCTACTTTTTATTAAATAGTTGTGACGGGCTCACGCGTCTTTTCTGTAACATAACCTCTGGGTTCTTTGACGGCCAAGATTAATGGCAAATCTTTTCCAACCCAAATCCAAGAAGTGAAATGCAAATAAGATAGCTTTTAAAAGAACAGAAGTTTCAGTAAGCAGAATGGCGATTTAGGGAAAGTTATGTTTAGAAGAGATACGAGTGTGAATTGACGGCCTATCAAAAAGTTACCGGGATATTCAGCCATTGATACAAGGTGCATACCATTGCACGTACGCCCAGACATCTCGTACCGTGATAGAATCTTATTTTGGATTAAGGTAGGACTGATTATTTGATATTAGGACTTGTAATATTATTAGAATTGAAAGTAGGCGGATAATATAATTATTTAGATAAGTGGTCTAAGTTACGCGATCAGGTTTAACTATTGCTGTGTGTTTGGTTTATTAGATTCTCACTTATTAAAATTTATCTAAATTATTAGAGATTTAAGTTATATTCTTAATAAAGTCATATTAAGAATTTTAAAATGTCTATTCAATTTGACAATCCCACAGCTCTAATTCACGCTGACAATCAAAGATATGGTCAACATAGATCCACCATATCACATCGTTACAATTAATATAAATATGTATATACATATGAAGAATCACAACATTAAGTGGTAATTATTTTTTATTAATTATCGTTAAATTATCATATTTTCATCCAAAACAATCGTGTTTATAAGATTTCAGTTCAACTGAATGCTTTAAAACGTGAGAAAAAACCCTTTTCAAGTTTTGACACAAGTCGCCAAAAGGGTCTCTAAGTCACCAACGTGGCTGTATTTGTAATTCTTTAAATAATTAGTTTTAATCAATTCATTTTTATTAATTATAGTTAAATTATTGTATTGTTATCCAAAATAATCATGTATATTAAATTTCAGCTCAATTGAGCGCTTTAAAATGTATTTTATGAACGATTGAAAATTCCACCAAGATAATATAAATAAATAGAGAGTGTGAGAGAGAGTTAATAGTAGGAATTGAAAAAGTAAAAGAAAATGTACAGATAAAACGATAAATGTGCTTTAAAAGTAAGGAAAAAATGCACGTCTTAGTGAATCCTTTGGAATTGTGGTATTGAAAGATTCGAAATACATGGTCAGAGCAGTAGAGAAAAAACACACACAACTATCGTATCTCTTATGGGTGTTCGCCTATTACTATGTGTGTGTGACGGTGAGTTTCAAATAGATTCTAAAATGTAGTGAACTTATTTTCATGAAATGCTAAACAAATTATACGTTTTATTGTGCGTGGGGAAAGTTTCAAGAATACAACGAGCATAAAAGGAGGTCGGTATTTTTTTATTAAAAGGTGAAAAGACAATATCTGGAGAAAAAGTAGCGCGGGGGGAAGGTTCGGATCTCGGGACATCTTTCTTTTTTCTTTTTGCCGAAACATAGAAAAAAGCATTAGGTGAACATTTTTTGTCTTTCTTTTAAACTACAACCTTGCGGCTCGACAAATTACAGATAATCTGCTTTATGGTATTATATTTGTAATTACATATATGTAAGAGGGGACTAGATTTTAACATTGGTAAAGCGGGACACCATTGACCGCGGAGGGCTCTTGATTAAAAATTTAATTCATATGGAGCAACAAAAATTTTCATGAACGCAAAAATAGTATTATAATATATATTTTTCTTTAAAATTCAACATAAGCACAATTCAGTAGGTTGCTGTCGTTGTTTAAAAGGTCATAAAAATTTTCACACAAATTTGTTAAGGCTGTTTTCGCCATATGTTCAAGAGCGTGAACTTAACGCGAAGCACATTTCGGACAGAAAAATGCTTTAATTTTTATAAAAATTTCTGACATTGTAACTCATGCATTTGTTTATAATATAGTGTTTTTAAAATTTCAAAATAATTCATAAATAATTGGTTTTCCCTTTTAACATGTGAAGCGACAGCGCATTTAGCATTACGGTATAGGAGAAAAATGTGAAACACATTTTATAAAGGAAAAAATATGTCAGCTCGAATAAAAATGAGTAGTATGATAAAATAAGTGATTCTCAATAGGAAAGAGAAGCCATAATATAATATTAATGTTTAAATACCTTTACATCTGAAAAAATATTCCAAATTTGGATCCTATTCTTTAACATTAGCCGAAGACAGCCTTAAATTATATTTCCCACAAAAATGGCTCTCAAAGTCTCAACACTTAATTCTGATATTTCTTATGGCCACACTTTATTTACTGTACAAAAAACGCAATCAGTCACAGTATTAGTTCCTAGTTAGGATAACGCGTATTCCACAATTTTTAGTGTGATATTTATATGGAACATGTGGTTTACTTCAAAATCATAAAATATTACTAACCATTTGTTCTCTATTGTGATTTTTGCTGATGCCCAAGATTTAACCTCTTTCTTATCAATATATTTTTTTAATAATTAAAAAAGATCATATATTATCGGGAATATTACTATAAGTGAAAATTGGGGTAATATGATCGAATGATTTTTGCGCATCATTCCAGTTAAGTTCTTGTTTTAATGTAACCCAATGAAAATGTTCAGTATACCATTATAATGTGCCTTCCACTTTTCTAAATAATCTATGCAGTTACTATATAACTTTTTTTTAGCCTGGTTCATGATGTCTGTGCACGATTTACTGTTCCTTGTTCTTCTAGCTGGCTTATACTATTACTGATTGTTAATGGAAGAAAATTATTTTATAACTGCTCTTAAAATTTAAATTATTCACTTCATTTGTTACTTCAGTAAGTTTTATAGCATTTTGAAAAAGAGCTGTTTTGTGTGATTGTGTACAAACTCTAGACAAATTTTTGGAGATTCTTTTTTAAAAAACTTTTCGATAAAATTCTAGAGCATTTTGTAATGACTTCACTCAGCTCTTGGTTAACTATTTATTTCCATATGAAAATCATCAAAAGAAAGATAAATAAAATGGTATATTCTTTACAGTTCAATATCAATTTCGATCTCTTTCCCCTTCCGTTTCCGGTTTTCCGCCGGGAGACCATGATTCCCTTGGGGCTGGTCTGTTCCTTCGAGTCTCTTCCTCTCTCCCCCGTTTCCTGATTTTTCAACCGGGAGACCACTGTACTTCGCGGGCTCGTTATCTCTTTTCCCTATCGCTAAAGGGGACGGCCGAACCCCCCCTTCAAAGACCCAACCTTTTTCCCCGTCCGGACTCTCCCCCGTTTTATTTTTCTCTTTCTCCTAGTCAGCCACCGCTCTCTCTTTGTCGACCCATTCCCCCCCCTCCTCTGCCGCCTTCCGGTCTCGGGTCCCCGATCGTCGTACCCCTCTGCCCCGCCACTTCCCCGGGCTCGTTTCCCCTAGTCCCAAAGGGCCTTAGGGGGGTTTTTAAAAGTTTTGTCGGACGTCGCCCCCGAGTTCTGGGAAAAAAACACACAAATATAAGGCGCCTCTTTTTTACGTCGGTCAGCTGGGCAAAAAAGGGTTTCCCAAAATCGAACCACTCGAAATTCCTTCCCACAATTGGGGAAAAACTAATTTTTTGCGCTTCTTCGGGGGGTCTGTTGGGAAAATAGGGGAAAGAGATATGCTTCGTCACAATTTATTCTGTGATAGAAAGAAGGATTTCAAAGGATTTTATATTTTCAAAATTCTTTCGATATCTGGCAAAAGTGCTAACTAGCGCATTTTACTGTATCCAAGTATTATCTGATATTCGACTTCACCAGTTCCACAAAATTCTTAAAATATTTCATCGCGCATAGTGGATATATAGAAATAAGAATATATTTTAATAATATTTTACACATCTACAACAAAGGTAGCCCACTTTTTAATGGTTTTATTATGTGCCCCCACAACCAATATAATAATTTTGATTAAGAAAGTTGGAAACCTAAAATTTTTTTGACAATTTAATTTTTTTCATTTTAAATTTACAATTATAACCTTTCTAAGAATACCTTACTTTAACCTCTAGAGTAATTAGAAGCCCTTAAAATCTATTTTTAAATAATCATTGAAACTGGACCACGCCCATTTAAATGGCGAAAAATGTAAACGAAGTATTTTATTTTTGCTTAAATGTTGAATGAATGATGGAAATCCAAACTTTTAATCCAGAATTGATAAAAAAAAAGTGTTTACATGAGGTACACAAAATCCCAATGAAAGTGTAAACAACGTAATATGGTTTCGTGTACCGAAGAAAATATTTGTACAAATAGAAGTATTATCATTGAGTACATAGGATGCATTTTCATCTTTTAATATGAGAAATGTATCAAAACCAGACATTTTGAGAAAACTTAATATTGAGCCTGGTGATTACACAGTGCAGGCAATGTGAGTGCCTCGACAAACAGAAGCTGTTAAAGGCTAAATACTCATCTTTACATAAAATAAATGAAAAAAGACTTAAAAGATAGAGAGAGGATGATGAGATTCAAAATGTTGATAATTTGGAGTATGGGAAGGAATGTTTTAATAAAAGAATAATTAATTAAGAATAATTACAAGAATAAAGTTCATTTACCTCAAAATGTATATTTTTGACGTTCGTGTACCTTCTCTGAGAAAATAATGTTCACAGGGATGTAAGTTTTTTTTATGACATAGTAATAATGATGGCTAATATATACTGAAATGAGCTTTTTTGTAAAAAAGTCAAAAATTTATTTTTTACAAATTTTTTATGTGAAAAATGGGTCAAATTTCACTGTTTGATAAAATATTTCATAAATTATTTAAAAAATTCAAAATTAGCTAAAAGCTCATTTCAGAATAATGAGAAAGGTGTACTTTTATAGTATGAAAAATTTCAAGTACATATAACAGATTTTAAGAAAAGGTACACCGAAAGCAGCCACTTTAACATTGTCGGTATAGAGGTTTCCGAATCCTCTTAAGGTTTTTGTTTAATTTATAAAAGTTGTGTTATATTTGGACCTCTTCTCGCCTTCCCTCCGAAATTTGAGTTCGTGTCGTTGGCACAATATGCAATCATTTTATATTTTAATTTTTTTCAAAATATTAATAGTGGAACTGAAAATTATTTCAGAAGTTTCACCGGACAACGAAATGAAATCTAAAAAAAAATTCGAAATTTTTATTCCAGTTTTCGAATAAAAATATCTAATAATGGTTGGAAATAACTTTATATCTTTATGATTAGATGCGTCAGAATATTTGGATATAAAATTAGTTTTTTCTAGATTTTTGTTTAGAAAAGGTATATCGCGAAAAACCCATTACACATATTTTCCTTAAATTTTGTTGTAGCACAAATTTTTGTTGAATAACTTCTTGGAAACTTGTGATGTACACAGAGGTGGATTAAGCGGCTGGAGGACCTGGGGTTCCCGGGGCCCTTTGATGGGCTCCAGTTCAAGTTTAGCGTGCAATGGAAAATTTTTTTGCGGTATTGCAACCCGATGATTTTACGTTTTTAGTCGACACTGGGGTAGCTGCATATAAGGGGGACCCTCAAATACATTCCTTGGGACCTTTCTGGGGCCCCAAAACTATTTGGTTTTCATGTTGGGCTCCTGCGGGGAGCTATTCTCATAATGGTAGCTACTTGCCCCTAGTAGTAAAAAACCTTTTAGCCATTTTCTTCCGTACATTTGTAATGTTAAAATCTGTACAAATTTTCTCATTACGTTTTTAGTTACTCTCGGTACATTTTATCATAATATCACTTTTTCACTAATTGCTTTCATATGTTTGAATTTTAAGAAAAACACCGTGTATCCATTTTGAAAATTTTTCATTTTACTATTTCTACATTTTAAGTTTTTCTTATTCAGATAAAGGAAACTATAAATGTAATTAAAGTATAAATTTAATTGAAAAAATTTAGATTTCTTTTTTGATACTGTAGCTTTTGTTAAAAAGGCTTGGGCTATTTTGGATATGGAAAACTTTGCCGTATTTGTTGACGAGACGATATTGAATCTTTTAATTTTGGCGATGAATTGTATCAATTTTCACTATTTTTAAAACAAAACAAAGACCCCACTAAAAATTTATTGAGTGGAAACAGAAATATCTCCTCGACTTTCCTAATGTAGAGATACTTTTAAATATATTTTTTAACACCAATATCAAATGCATCAAGTGAGAAGAGATTTTTGCTGTTTTAAAAAGCGTAAAAATTATTTCAAAAGTAATATGGGAGAAGGCAAATTGAACAACATGGCTATATTATATGTAGAACAAGATGTTTTGGACCAAACAGATGCGACAAAAATAATTGATAAATTTGCCATTGTAACATCGTGACCTGGTAGCGTCAAAGATCACACAGCTAATTAACAAAAAGACATTTTATTTCTAGATAAAATAATAAATGAACGATAAATTCAACATTAAAATGCCACACATTACAATTGTCGCGATAGAAAATTTCTATTTCGATATCAGTTCTGATATTCCAGCTTGGGCGCCGCTGACTCCGGCAATGTTCATTAGTCGGCAAAGTTCATTTGTAGGTCCTTGAGTTCGGCTGCGCCCACAAACGCAACTCAGATTCTTCGAAAAAATCCAAAACTTCAGAACGCAGGTCTTTGGTAAAAGGCAAGAGATCGAGGGTTCATATCCCTTGGGCCTTGAGGGGCGGTTGCCCCCCCCAAACTCAAAGTTTGAAGAGCCAAAAATTCAGTAAATTGATGGAGATCGAGAAGTCCCTCTCCACTTCCGAGCTGACCCCTTTTACCTTCAGGGGTGGGGCACTTTCACACCCCCAGTCACCTCTCATTGGTAGGTGTAACCATTTGCACCTGGCTTTTTTCACCGTAGTTCCACTCCATTGATGCGTGGGAACAATTGGCCGGCACGTTTGATCCTCATTACGAAACGGCATAGTTCCCAACATCTGGAGGCTATAACTTGTCACGTTTTTACCGAGGGTATGTCTTTGTTTCACCCTGCTGGAAGTACTCTCTATTCAAATTGTTTGCATCCCCTATGTGCCAGGGGGACCAACACAATGGGGCTATTTCGCACAGCTTTCTTCCTATAGAGCGTTTTGACTAATAATCCTCTGTATCTCGGGAAAAGAGAAAGTTGTGGCGACATTAAAGACATTCTCCAAGACAGTTCACACATGTTATGTCCCAGGCGTAAGGAAAGAACAGCCGGTGCCTTTTTTGGAGACACAATGTCACATCCGGAAAACTTGACCCTCCATACGTCAATCTTGACACGTATAGATGGGAAGAGTTCTGATATTGAGCAGACGTCCCGCCATAGAGAAATTAAGACATAAAGTTATATTACAAAATTGTAAGTTTTTATTTTTTTAAATACAGAAGAATTTTCTTGAACCGTTGAATTTTATTATTAGCTATACATTTAATTTTGAGAATTTAAGGTCAACAAATCTTTCCACTCTATTAGTTTTTTAATTCTTGAGCCCATGGGTCTCAAACTTTTTACCGCCAGGGGCCTCCTACTAGCTTAATCCGCCTCTGGATGTACAGTCCTAGATCTGGAGTGATTGGGAATAATAGCATGAAAAGACACTTCTGCTAATGTAAATCCTTTTCTTCGTGTCTCCGAAGTGTTTCACACATTTTACCATGTAATCTCTTTTGGTTTTTTTAATGAAGGGAAATTCTCTTCTTATATCATCATTGAATTGGCATCCTCTTTTCTTATTCATGATGTTAAAATCCCCAAAAAAAATTTAATTTTATTATGAATTATTATACATATATTGTTCAAAACACAGTAAGTAGGTTCATAATTTCATGAAAAACATATTTTATTGTTAGTTTATAAATTAAATTAATTTGATTGTTATAAAAAGTAACTATATTTTAAAAATAATTTTAATTTTAATCCTATATTATATTTCTTTTTAAATAATAACATACTAACGTATTATTTTTCTTCTGATTTGGCCGTTACGTAAGTCGTACACTTTTTGCAGCCACTACAAAATATAGATAATACGAGTATTGTATGCTAAATTCAAGAAAATTTATGTATTTATGAAATAAATAAACAAATTATCTGAATGAAGTCTCAGTGGTCAAGTGGTAGCGTATTGCGCTTCCGCACCACAGGTCCGGGTTCTATTCCCGAGCTGGGCAAGGTTGATTCAGCCTTTCATCCCTACTGCAGTGCGATAAAAGAGTACCAAGCTTGCTTGGGGACTTAAATACTGTGGGTCTCGCTTCAGACTGACCACCTGATCGAGACATCTGCGCATGCACCTCAGTGACCAATGGTCACGCATACTGGGATGGGCACAGTAAGCCCTGACCCTCATGGGCTGTTGCGCCACTGAGTTTGAGTTTAAATTATCTGAATAGTTGGCATCATTTGTTCAACTAGCACTAGCACTAGTCGAGAGACAGTTACAAAAGGTTTTCGTCGTTGCCAATGCCAAAAAATATGCCATTGTTCATTAAGTCTAATCAATGGTGGTTAAACTCTAACAACTGATCAACAATGTGAACTTTGATGAGAAGTTCTCGATATAATCAGTTCTTAACAATTATTTGTTATTATTAAAGTTTAACATCATAAAATTATCCAAAATAATTTGAAACTCATATTTTGGTGAAATAGCTACATAATCGCAGAAAACCGTATATTTCCTTCCCCTTCTCCCGGCGTTCTCTTAACTTGTCGTGCATTCTTTCCAAAAATTGGGACCCTCTTAAACACCCCGGGAAGTGGGGCAAATTGTTAAAAATTGGGACTGTCCTGCCAAAAGCTAGAAATTTGGTCACTGAATATAATGTCATAATAATTGTACTCTATATTGTTATATGTGAGTAGAGTTTCGATCACGTATATCTAATTTAAGAATATGTAGCCAAATCTACACAAGTCAGTAACAGCCTCCGGACATGGGTGATCACTTTTGTCTAGTGGTCATGTTACCCGTCTTCGGATCCATAGGTCGCGGGTTCTATCAAGGACATCTTGAAAGGACCAGGCCGCATTTCAGGATTTTGATGACACGTCACCTTGAAAGGAGGAAAGCTTTTTCTACGCGCATTTCTCTGAAAGGAGAATATGCTCAAGAAAGCACGAACATTTATTTCTTTTCATGTCATAGGCTAAAATTTCCGCATTTACATTGATTATTTTTTTAAATTCTCACTGAGAATATTTTCTGATGAAAGTTATGCATTAATACGCTAGAATGATGCATAATATTTTCCCGGAAAAAAGGGACAAAATCACTCATGCAGAAAGGCTCTAACACTGGTATAAAGAATCTAAGAAAAAACTGGCTCAATGTAAAGAAGCTAATTTCAATCTAGATAGAAATAAAAAAATTTGAAAAGAGTAGAGCATTAGAGGCATATTAATAAAAAATCATGTGAATTTAAAACAATTTGCTGGGTTCCTTTTCCTGTGAAAATGACGTTTTTATGCTCATACAGAATCAATGGTCATAACAAAAGAAAGAATTATAAAAAATGCATGCAAAAATATATACAAAATATAGGAAATGACAAACAGTTTTAGACACCACAGTAATATTATATAAGTAAAATAGATTCTAGATTATACATTTAAAATATTCAATTAAAATAATTCATTCATTCAACATATTCAAAAGTATAAAATAATTTCAATGTCATTAAAATAAAAAACATTTACTTGTAAAAGAAAATATGAAAGAAGTAAAAAGTATTTGAGGGTATATTTATAAAAATACATGCAAAAAATATATACAAAATACATAAGAAATGACAAAACAGTTTAGGTACCACAGTAATTATATAGTAAAATAGATTCTAGATTTATACGTTAAAAATATTCATTTTTCATTCATTCAATATTCAAAAATTTTTTAAAAAAGAAAATAATTTCAATCCAATAAAAATAAAAAGAAACATTTACTTGTAAAAGAAAATATGAAACCAAGTATTTGGCATATTATTTTTAAAAAATACATGCAAAATATATACAAATATAGAAATGACAAACAGTTTTAGACACCACAGTATTAATATTATATAGTAAAGGCAGATTATAGATTATACGTTAAAATATTCAAAATAAAATAATTCATTCATTCAATATTCAAAAATATAAAATAATTTCAATCCAATAAAATAAAAAAAGAAAAATTTACTTGTAAAGAAAATAGGAAAAGTAAAAGTATTTGAGGGCATGTTATTACATAAAGTATATGAGCATGAACAGTTTAGACACCATAATAATAATTATACTTATAGCAAATATAGGATGTTAAGAAATATATATACATTAGTAAGCCCTTACCTATAAATAATCAGAAAAAAAAGCACTGTGGAATATTAATGAGGGCAACATTACTGATTAGTTTTCAAATTTTTGAATCATTTGCGTGATAGTATTATTTGACTATTAACTACATTATTTTATGCATATGCATTAAATTCAATATTATGCTATGGTAAAATATCTAAAAAATCAAACGAAAGTTTTGAAATTAAAAATAACATTTTACTATATACTTTGAATGCTAAAATCTTTTATGAAAATTTAAACGAATAACGTAAAATAAATAAATAATTTTTTCTTCAAAATAATGATTATATGAACAATTAAACAAGTTCATAAAATGTATGTAGTATAAAAAAATTACACAATTATATGCATGCACAATGAATAATACGAATCGATAGTGAATATTTAAATAAATAAAACAGAAAATATAAAAAGCAAACATTAATTTAATTGGCTGAAATTTTGTACCATTTTTCACAGTTATCCTTCACGGTTAAATTTTTTTCACTGCGCTTTTGAATAATTATTTAAGCATATGTTCCCCAAATGACACGAATACTTTTTAAAATATGAAAATGCAGGGAATGTTACAAATGAAACGAATGCAAGACATTCCACACAACTCGTGTAATTCAGATACGCTTCCGTATGCTTGTAAAACAGATAATTGGCAATCAACTTTAAAGCTTTCGATTCGAATGTTCAGCAATATTAACAAATTAAAATGAAATATTGGGGTTGAAAATGACTTTCATAACAATATCTGTGGCATTTTTAAACCTCTCTATAAAGTCTCCAAATATTTGTCCCTTCGATATATATATATCCCGCTATATACATTAAAGCTTGATACTCTTCTATTGAAATATCATCTGATTTTTCTAATGTTTAATATTTCGTTGAAATCTGTAATATCTACTTTAACATGAAATATCCTACTTTACCCTGAATGATGATTTGAAATTTAAAGTTTTTTAGTGAGGGTAGTACCGCATTTATCTGAGTGTAAAGTTAACTTTTCTTTAATGCACAACCTTTTCAGCTTGCAAAATTTCCTGCACAGTGACATGATAATTTGCTCCAGACATTTTATTCTGTATTGCCCAAATCTGGCTTCTAAATTATCAGTGTGGAACTCTCTTTCCAGTTAAAACATATTTGAAATTCTTACTGCTCCGTCAAAAGATACTTTATTGGTTCTGGGATGGTATTTACCGTATGCCTCAAAGTTCAAAAATAATTTCCTCGCTTAAACAGCAACTATAAGACTTTATTTTTTGTTTTAAATTTTTCCAACAGTCCAACCACTGAACAAATTTTGAAAAAGTGAATCCCTATCATCATTCATTGATGAAAAGGAACACTGTTTTTCAATTTAAGATTTGACCCATGGTGGACACTACAATATTCATTATTTGCCAAATGTAAAATATGTTTGATGAATATTGCGGTGATACAACATTTCTGGGTAGCCTAATTTATCTTTTAATATATTAAAAGTGCAGTCACATTGCTTTCTTCAAAAATTTTAAAAACTAATTTAACATTTTGTTTCTCAAAAATTTGTTGGTTTTAAAACTTTTGAAGCATAATTTAGGAGCTAATTTAACAATAATGTTCATTTCTTCGTTATAAATTTTAAATAATGATGAAAAAGATGCTTTTTCGGATTTGAGAATTCTGAGAAGAATCGGGATACATTAAAGAAGAATCAAGCATCTTTCTGTTAACCAATTATTTCGTATAGATTTGATAGGAATGTACTGGTCAAAAAAAATAAGATGTAATTTTTGCATTATAAGCTGGATTCTGAATAACACTCTTTATGGTACCATTACACAATTTAGAAAAACAATTTCTATTTACTCTGTTATTATCACTTACAATGCAAACAACTGAAAAACCTACCTTTTTCCATTAGTGACAAAATTTCTACAAAAGTCATAGAGATGGGTCTTCGGCGTTTCATGTTCTTTACAGGATTCAATGATACTATTTCTTTTATTTTTACTCAATGAAGAAGAGTATAGAAAACATTGAATCGTAGTAGCTTCTCCTTTCTCAGTGATAAATCAATTATTTTTATTACATTTATATGTAATCGTTGATTTGATGAAAATTTCATCAATTTATAATATTACCTGTTTCTCATGGTCTTTCGGTTCTTTACACCTACCTCGTAGATGGTACACCATTAATAGGGTTGACAAATCTGGGTAACATTTAATCCAGATGCAACTCTCTGTATAATTGTCTCACACTTGTGGAAGAAATATATTCCCCTTATCTCTTACATAGGAATAACATGTGGCAGATTTAATGGCGCGCAGAAAGAAAAAAACCATTAAATTACTGCTATACTTACGGCTGCGTTTATTCCAAATTTAATAATTTCATTTTGCTCCTAAATAAGGCTTTTGCTGCCTCGAAATTTTACTTTCAGCGTACAGTTTTCAACATACTTTTCCACGAGGTGAATAGCCATAACATGATGAGGAACAAGAATTAATGGAACAGATTTCTTCAAAAGACATTTACTGTATTAAATATTTAACAATTCGCTGAAAATATGTGTTAACCCTAGGAGGATTACATTAAAATTTTTCCAGCAGAAGGTATATTTAATTCGGAGATTATTATTAAATAAGCAATAGAGAAGATCTGTATTTATTTTTCAGGGGATTTTTTTAAAATAGAAGGACAATAATTTTCACCAATTCATAAAGAAATGTTATGCGACTTTTCACACAATCATGTTTTAAGAACATTATTTTAGATAAGAAATCAGATATGGGATTTTCTCGCATTAGCAGATTTACTGTAGAAACATTCAAAACTGGTAATTTCGTCTCTCTTAATGAAATTTGTAAACAGTTGTTCGTCTAGTATTTCAACATTTTTCCTTTCGTTTGAATTGTCACCGAGAGTTTGCTTTTAATTTTTCATTCAAGTGGGATGGACAACCAGGGAAAATGCAAGGATATGCATTCTCTGATAATTTTAGATACACTCTAGGTATTTCTACAACAATACCAGTGCTGTCTGTAATTCTATCTTTTCTCACAATGAAGATTCAGGGGAAATGTTTAAATGCACACTACATATTATTAGTATTTTTTTAAAATCCTGAATTTTCTTTTTTTCCAAGGACAACAACTGTTGTTCATCTTTTGGGGAAACACGTCACACAGAAACGTACGGCTGCCCGGTTTATTAGAGGAACAATTTGGTACACAACAGTAACACGAACACATTATTATGAAATGTGTGCAGCTTAAGGTTAAGTTATTAATAATATTTTTCAGTTAATTAAGATTTGACAGAATAAACAAACACTAATTTTACATTCAAACACTAATTTCTGTATAAAACAAAATATCTTTTTTACAAATAATCAGGATGTTGGCATATGCGTCATTTTATTATATCGTGTTCTCAGACTCAAAGAATAAAAATTCAATGAAACCAAAGAATAATACAAATATCGTACCTTTTTCTGTTTGGTTAATAAAGAAATCCTGATTAATCCTTTTTGCAGAAAATCCAGTCAATTTATCCTGAGTAATGAATATAAATACACGTGGGATAACCTATCAACTTTGTTAGCATTCAAAGAGGGGAAGCGTAAATGTAATCGTTTTCCCATAAATCGCCTTCCCCTCCTTTGATCACGTGACCGCTTTTCAGGTGCAATCAGTGTCAGGGCACTCTTCTAGATAGCTTTTGGTTCTATCACTCCACATACTTATATACACTCTCCAAAGTTAAGGTATGCAACCTCATGAAGGCGACTTACCCTGAAGTTGCTCCCTCTCACCGTCTTGCCTACCTAAGGTGTAGGAGGTATAAAAGCAGAGCCAGAAACTTCTATAATAACATTTATTTACTCAAACACACGCAGCCAAGCACCCGCACTGGTCTCTAGAGGTGAATGTCAAAGGAGAGAGAAGCAATGAGTATTAAGCAAATAAGAGAAAGTAGCTAATTTAACTCAACCTAATCTATCGTTAATTACAACCCCCATCCCGCTAATTTAATACAATTCAAACGCCACTCTTAATCTTAAGCTGCTAAAATCAACTTTTACTCAATCTCACCTGCATAGCGAATATAACAGCTTCTTAAAACCATTCCTGCCTAATTACAAAACTCTGACTTTTATATAGTCAAGTAATTTAAATATCAAGATTTCTTCTTGAGGAGGGATGGCTGTGAATTAAGCACTTGAATGCTAGACCAAAGATTCCCCAAGAGGATTAGTTAGAGGTCGCGTATAGATTCGTCATAACCTATCTACGCGTCCATCAGGCGACAGATTATAAAGCGAGATTCATCACCTCAAAAAGACATTTTTCCACATATCCACAGTCAATGACGATGCGCTTTGCACCATTTCATTGTAATCGACGCTTCACACATTCTAGGGAGTGATATTCGGCTTTGTGAGCAGCTGCATGACTATGGAATCAAAGGTGTTTAGGGGTGTTGGAAAGCTAAAAATCTTATTTTTTTGAAATTTGAGATTTTTACATTTCAAATCGTATAAATTTTAGCTTAACTTCTAAAAATAGCTTACTTTAACCTCTAGGGCAATTAGAAGCCCTTAAAAAACTATTTTAAATAATCGTTAAAACTGGGCCACGCCCATTTGAATGGCGAAAAATGTAAAACAAAAAGTACTTCGTGTTTTCTTAAAAACTGAACATCTGATATAAACCACACAAAACATGTATCCTTTATTGTAAATTGAGCATTTTTAAAATTTTTTTTTATTTCCTAGCCGATTAGAAGTCTCTCTGCTTACATACATAAGAAATCAATTTATCTCAAAATATTTTGATGCTCGATGTACCTTTTTCTGAGAAACTACTGTTCACAGGAATGTAAATTTTTATGGAGAATTTACATATTTATAATGATAGCTAATATATATACTGAAATGAGCGTTTTGTAAAAAACTCAAAAATTTATTTTTTACAAATTTTTATGTGAAAAATGGGTCGAATTTCATTGTTTTGATAAAATATTTGTAAAAATTCAAAATTAACTAAAGCTCATTTCAGTATAATGAGAAAAGTGTACTTTAATTGTATGAAAATTTCAAGAAGCATGTACATATAACGAGATTTACGAGAAAAGGTACATGAAAAACAGGCAATTTAACGTTGTCGGTATATATATATATGAGAGAGAGAGAGGTTTCCAACTCCCCTTAACTCTTGAAGAACACAGTCCTGTTTCTTATACTAACACCTGATAAAATTTGGAACTGCTGAGGGATTTCGACCCTCAAGGATTTGCGATTTTATTTCGCTTTACCACTTTCAGAGTTCTACGGCTGCGTTCTGAATTTTTGAGCCTGCCACTTTGTTTGCTACAGTTTAGGGTGTCTCGGCGTTTCCGCTTCACAACTACATCACTCATAGTAGATTTTGGCTTCTACAGAATGTCCGAAATTTTTTATGAAATGATTTCTCCTGGTGACACACATCTCCCTATAATGCCATGATCAATGTCGCCAAGATTCTTTGGCTTACTCATTGCTTCACTAACGCATATGAAGTGACAAACCATTAACACTTTTATAGTTTTTGAAGTGACGCATAAAATCATGTTACTCGTGAATCCAACTTCTTTAAAGGGGATCCTGAATAATTTTTAGTCGAATATTGTATTTGTATTAGTATAGAGAAATGTAATGATTTCAATGGGTGAAAATTTACTAATCGTACTTAATAGAAACATGAGTACTATTTGTGACGCACCTCGTAATTTTGAACCATGTGGTTAGAAATGAGCATAATATCACAGGTTATCCCGCTCTCTAAGTCCCACGCCATTCTAACGAGATGGCTTTTCAACCTAATGGGTTAAACTACACAACAAACCAGTAAAACATTTACGGTAATTAATATTCTATTATAAGCTCTAAGACCCACGTTGTCAATAGAAACTGCGAAAATAATAAATACATAAAAAGAAGCAAAATACTTTATATACTATGTATATGTAAAATTACGGACTTGATGTAATACATTTTTTGGTTTTGTGTGTGAATGATCCTTTTGAGTGGTGAAGTTTGCAATCGCGTGGAAAAGAAGTGGGGTTTTTATGCTTCAAAAACATCCACATTTATTGATGAACACCACACACGAACATGCCAGCACTCACAAAGCAGGACACTTCAACACACATTGTGAAGCACAGGACGCGTTCACGCACACACATAACTGCTTACAGCGCCATGACGAATAAATTTAGTTAGCATTCTTATCTCAAAAACAGTACGAAATACACGAAAAAAAGTCAATTACAATGTTGTCCAGCACCACCGATTTATTACGGAAAAAAAAACCTTGCGCACGAAAATGATACAAATATAGAAAAGCACAAAGCACACATTTGTTTGACCACGTTGAACAAAAGTGCACTTTCCGGAAACGAGATTCATCTATCTTTCATGCTTAAAAATGGTGTTGTCGTTCAGCAAAAAATACACATGGACATAGGTTCGCGTTTCCCGCTGTACTTCCTTTAACATGGCCCGTGGCACGCTGGCAGAAACATCCGTAATGCGATTTCGAAGTTCCTGCAGTTTTGATGGAGGGGTTGCATAACCTCTTTGTTTGATATATAAGGTCCAATGGGTTCAGGTCGAGGTGACCACGCAGGCCATTCAACGCATCCACCATCCCCGATGACTTGTTGCTGGAGTAATGTCTCCGAATGTACTGTTGACACATGATACCGAAGAATGCGGCGGGGCGCCGTAGTGTTGGAACCATACATTCCACAGGTCACTCAACGGTGCAAATCCTCTAGAATCGGATGAGTATGTCCTTCGGTAATGACAAACCTTGAATACCACGTAAACTTGCCCTTATAAAATACCGAGCCAATCAACTTGTCTTTGAATATTTCGCACTAGACATTTATCAACAGTGTACTTGTCCAGCCACCACATCACATCTAGAATTATTCAGCTACCAGAAATGGATGTTTTACTTATTGTGCATGAGTATTACTCGCAAAGCATGCCACCTCGTCCGTCCATATGATGTCGACAAGAAACGTTGGTTGGACCTCCAAGCGGTTCATAATGAGAGTTGCATCAATCACAGCGTCTCCTGATCATCCCCTGCCATTAGCTCCGGCACAGATGTCGGGCGGTTCATTCAAGAGTCTAAACCTAGTTCATTCAAGATATTCCAAATACGCCTTTTGAGAGGCTTAGTTGTGCACTGATCTCTCTTGTGCTGCTCTGAGGGATGGGCTAAGAAGAAACGCTTAACTAATACGTCTTCTGGTTGCACGTCTGGCACAGAGGTATGACATGTCATATTTATTTGCTGCCGAAAATTTGTACGATTGGCATACCAAATAGGCGAGTTGAGTTGATGTGATTGCTAAACGACATTGCATAATGCGCATCGTCTACTAATTTTTATTATGAAAGTTATAAAGGACGACATGCTCCAGCCCCGGGAATTTGAACCAGGTCCTTTAGTATTCAAAGTCACGTACGTTACTTCTGTGCCCCAACCAGGGATAATCTCAGTGTAACGTTTTCTCTTTTCGCACGCGTTTCAACTTTGGGAATTACAGACGAAATAAATATATGCATTTTACGCCTTCTATTTTTAACATTACTTTACAGAAAATGTAGCCTTCTTTTACTAAATCGATGTTGTTGAACAAATTTAGCCAATTGACTTTTTTCATGTATCTCATTACTGTTTGTGAGATCAAAACGCTAACTCAAAATTTATCTGAAATTGGCACTGTAAGTAATTTTTTGGGGGTAGCGGATGACGAAAGCTTTACTATACCTAGATCCCACTTTTTGTGACTATAGCTCTTGCCTTTCCATAAATTATTGGTGAGTGACAACGGACTTTAGCAGGCACTTTGTGTATATATATTTATAACTTTTTAAAGGACGATCTATTATTTTGCTAGATTTTATATAAATACAGGCTTTTCTTAAACGAAAGTTGAAACCCCAATCATTATTTTAACTCTTGTTGTTTTTTCTTATCAAAATCATTATCTACAAAGAAACGATTATTAATTCCTTTTTCAAAATGTAAGCCAATAAAAAGCTTTTATTTTGTACAAATCACAATTCATTGTATCATTAATACGATACGTATATTATAAATATTAACTGGCGAAAAAACTTCTAAATACAGATGGTTGCACAAAAGAAAAAGTTTATATCATCGTTCTTATTGAGTATATAAATTATGCGTTATATATCAAATGTCATAAAGGGTAATGTGCTAAACTTTGCCTTATTCTTTATTATATATATAGGAATAGAAAGTCAAGCTTAAGTATATCCCGTACAGTTTAAGATATCAATAACAATAATAAAGCAAATTAAATAGCCAAGTATCATCCTGTCATTGCTGCCATTGAAACCGAAATCGTATTAGTTCACGTTAGCATCACGGTGAATCCCTTCTCTCACTACAAAAGTTTGAGGTTTTAAAGAGAATCACCATCCTTCAATGTGTCTGGTTTTCTTACAATCTCAATTTTTCAGTTTTCCTTGATGAATGTCCATCTCTCATTTTAGAATTTAGACATATAATAGAGCAATCCTATAGGTTTTGAAGGTTCCACAAGGTTAGGATTGTTGCTACCATGAATTACACGGCTAGAGCGACCCGTGCAGTCGCATTTTTGAAACATGAGATCTCCTAAATGTTTCTAACCACTATAAAGTCTGTGAATGAAGGAAACGTTTGCCAATGGCAATACGGCAGGGTTCTCCCAGAAGAACTCCAGAGAACTTGGAATCCAAACAAAAATAGCTGACAAAGCTTTCGGGTTACTGAAGCCCATCGGCTGCGCTGGGGCTGCGGATGGCGCTTAAAGCGGCAGGGTTTCGCCGAAACCACCGTAAGTAGAAGGAATTGAAGAAGTTTATCTAAAATCACACGTCATGGCACTTTATCCACAAAAGTGTGGGGTTTAGCCAACTCCAAAATTCCATAAATCATGGGTTTGAGGCAGGAAACTCGATACAGAAAAGTGGGACAATATATTTTGAATATAATACAAGTAATGTACTATTTCTTGAACCGTAGAAAGCTCAAATAAGGATCAACGTTAACGCAATAAAATAATCAAAACGGACTTTTCTGGCTTCACCAAACGAGATGCAGGCTCTCCCCACACTGCTTTTGTGGCTTCATAACGCGGGATCTCGCTTGAGCAAACACACCCACGAAATGGGATAAAACCAACTTCAAGGCTCCTGTTCCGGCTTCACTTCATCGTTTCTCCAACCGAAGTAGCTTGCCTGGCAATGTTGTGCAGGGCATTGCTATCTTGCTCTGACACAGTGCCAACGTGACCCGGGCGGCTTGATGAGCGGGTAAACCAGGATAGTGGCATTATAAGGTTTGGAAGCTTGGAACGCTAAAGAACCGTGTACGGGGCTTGGTACTGTTAAAATAAACAAAGGATTCTGCAGCGTATGTGGTATGGTGTGAGAGTAGTTAGGAGAGGGGGTGCCAGCCTCGAGTGTTGTCAAAATCCCACTTGACCATGGTTCAAAATTACGTATTCGTGCGAAAACCTCCGTGACTGAATTTCAAGTGGGCATTCATATTCGTCAAAGCAATCAATCTGACGAGTATAACAACAATCTAATTATAATACGCGTGCTGCGTAAGCGCCGTACGGCCATTTACCTGCTGTAGCGTTTCCTCTCTTTAAATATAGAAGGTGGATTGTACGTCGTGACAGGGTAGCGCTTTCGGTCACACTGGCCGGGGAACCGTTAAAAATTTGGTGCATTATATTCTAAGTCCACATTATTTCCAATTCAAAGCAGTATCATGAAATCGTAGACTAGTTAGTCCTTGTTTTAAAGGTTTACAGCTGATTAGTGGGCGGTGGCTACGTTTACTAACGGTGTGCAACCGTCGGGTATTTTTCACATGTACCGCCATATTCGCCAGGGGCGTTCAAGCACCGCACACAGTTCGTCAGCATCACAAGTTCATTTTAGAAGACTCCACTCTCTCACACCATCACGACTCGGCGTTTTCTCCCGTTTTCTCCGTTTGCTTCTCTTTGGCAAACAATCAGCTCTCGTCTCGATCGTACCTTCTCCACGGTAGGCGCTTTTTAGAAAAACGCGGGGCGGGGATACTGCGGCCTCGTCGAACCTCGTTTTGCGTGCGAAGGTCTCCGGGCGCTCGTGGCGCGGACCTAACAATGAAGTACTCTCTGGTCAGCTTCTCGAGATGCACGGGTGACAGGCTCGCGGTCCGAACATCTGAATTCTTTGTTCCAACGTCACCATCCCTTTTTTTGAAGAAACCGCGCATTTCAAGGCGGCGGTCACCTGCTACGTCCAGACAGACCCGTCGTGGATACACAATGGGACTCCGTCCTTTGCATTATGATTACAGTCCTTCTGGCATCGAGGATTCAAGAATCAAAACAATGGACAATTACCCCAAAGCCACTTGCTCAGTCTCTAACCCACAAGCGAGCTACATATTTTCCATATGTCAGAGCTGACATGTATAGAGGGGTGTGATTATCAATACGCCAAATCGTTACAGTGGTATTCGTAAGGCCTTAAAAATAATCGAAGTTTAGTTCGAGAGGAAAATGGTAATATAACTTGTTTAACGCCAAGGGAAACGCTCTTGAGAAATGATAGTTTTCAGAGAATGCCATCAATACAAGAGATGCAACCCTGCCCATTTTACGGGGTGCAGATACCATAAAAGGTATAACGGGGCAGCAAGAAGTACGCGAAACCAGCAACCATCAACTGAGGAACTGAGTGAACGGCGCGTGCGGCGCCCAGGGACCGAAACAAAACGATGGTTATTACTGACAAAAAGCTTCAGGGTCAGTTTCTTGCATAAATACCAGAGCTGAATTTTCAGTCATTTCTTGCACTTTGATTAAAAAAATTTGCCTCCTGCTTAAATTCTCTTCGTAGCAAATGGTTCATGGCCTTTCATAGTGCAGCCATGGCTGCGCAGAATATTTGGATTGCTGGTGGGGCATGAAGCGCCATTGTATGACAGATGCTTTACTGATTTAGCCATCTAAAAAGTATAGAGCTTAATCATTGAAGCTACAGACGCAAGCATTTGTTCGCCATAAATGGATTTTGTACGTACCAACCACCGAAAGAACACCTGCAAATCACCCAAACCTTGTCCAAAAGTCACATCTTAAAGCATTTCTACCATCATATCGAAATTACTGCATTTCGTACTAACCAATAAAGGATGAGTCATATATATCAAACCATGCGCCAAATTAATTTTAAACAAATTCAAGAACTATGGAATTAAGAATCAATCTTTTTGTGTTTTGACAGCTTCGGTTAAATTCCCTAGGTCACACGTATATAATAACAAATAAAATTTATCCAGCCTTTAGAGACAAGGTTTTACCGCTGTAGAATATGTTGCCATTTTGAACCAAATATTTCACAACTGCAGGAGATTTAACCAAGGTCAATTTTTACCGAAGATTCATTCTTCCTTAACATACAAAGGTACGTTGTTTAATTTTGAAAGGCGCAACTAAAGGGAGACAAAAAGACAACTAATAACTTGGGCGAAACAAACCGATTTAACTCCATCGAAATGGGCGTCGTGGCGCGAGAATTACCCATAAAGGCTGGTACCGGTCAATGTTAAGGGATAGGGATCAGCGGCCTATAGCACATTTGTGGGCAGGAAAAAGCTCAATAATAATAAAAATTTTTATGGGTATAAAGAAAAAATAGTTGTTTAAGGATAGTGTTCTTTAGAGATTTTTGATTTTCAAAAATACGCAGTTTTCGAAAAAGCAACTATTCCACCAAAATGAAATTTGAATTTTTCTACATTGTTAAAGTATAAGAGGTGAAAACGCAAAGCACACAACAGAAAAAAATTTGGATTTTTAGAGTGCGGGTAGTAGTATATAAAACATATGGTTCCTTCATTGTGTGACTGAGGTTTATTAGAATTAAGTTATGTTTTTACTGTGATTAACTTTTTAAAAATTTTAAGTTAATTCTGAATTATTTTTGGCATAGTTAGGATATCTCAAAGAGATGGCACACACGTTTTTAGCGAGGGTACATTCTTGGCTACGAATACTTCTTTTTTTGGCGATATCTTTCTGAAATATGGTCGCCAGCTGAAATAATAGGGTAAGCTTACAGAATTGTGACAAATAGTGAATGGAAAGGATTTATGAAGTACAGAGATTTAACATCCTGGAATCTGATGAGGCACTTTCGAAATTCTGGGAATGTGTGGTAATATTTTTCATACGCATGTGTGTGCTTTAAAAAAATTCATTTATATAGATAATTTATAACATATATTGCTTGCTTAGGTGTCTGTTGTTATTGAGAAAATGTCTATAAAAATATTTAAATTCTTCCAGAAGCTGACTGAATAATGAAAATTGAAAGTATACTTATTTTTATATACTTGATAGTTGTGAATTAACTAAAGAACACAAATTATCACTCCTTGAAGCTAACAAATTAAAATTTTAATACAATTATTTGCATACAATACAATTGTATTATTTTCATTTTAACTAACAAAAAGAATTTTTTTTTCCATTGAGACAGATTTTATATTTTGCGTAAGACTACCATAAACCATAGGAACAATTATTAACAAATCTTGTTTTCCTAATTTTATTAGCACAAAAACTAATTTACTGCACAATTAGTACTTCAACTAGGAATTCTATAAACCACACCCCAAATTCTCAGCACGTTTTTGTGAAAAAAATAAGTAAAATAGTTTTAAATAAGTTATTTAGTACACACTCATGGACAAAAAAATTAGCGCACTAAGCTTGGGAGTCGTCAAAAATGAAACGAAATTTTGCGCTACGTGTTGGGTACTTTGATGTAATAATAAAGTAACATGTACTAATAGTAGTATTATGCAGTATATAATAAATCTCTTATAATACATATTTAATGGTAACTATATAAAAGAATAATCATCATATTGTAATAAAGAATAAAATAATAAAGAGAATACTAGTATTACATAATTATAAATAAATAGCAATTATAAATAAAATAGCATAATATGTAATAATATTTATATAAAAGAATATAAAGAAACAATTATATAAATTACGAATATTATGTGATTATTTACATATAATAATAATTGTATTTTTACGTATAGTATTATTTACATAAAATAAAATTAATAATGAATATCCAATTACAAAAATTACCCAGCCAATATTCCAAAAGGTGTAAGTTCCTTTAACGAATTTCATCGAACAAGAAAGTTCAAAAAAGCATTTTTAAAAGTAAAATAAATGATTTCGTCTCTCTTAATGAAATTTTGTAAACAGTTGTTCGTCTAATTGTTTCATTTTTTCCTTTCGTTGAATTGTCACCGAGAGTTCTTTAATTTTTTCATTCAAGTAGGATGGACAACCAGGGAAAATGCAAGGATATGCATTCTCTGATAATTTTGAATACACTCTAGGTATTTCTACAACAATACCAGTCTTGTCTGTAATTCTATCTTTTCTCACAATGAAAGATTCAGGGAAATGTTTAATGCACACTACACTATTATTAGTATTTTTAAAATCCCTAGGAATTTTCTTTTTCCAAGTTTGTAACAACTGTTCATCTTTTGGGAAACGTCACACAGAAACGTACGGCTGCCCCCGTTTATTAGAGGAACAATTTGGTACACAACAGTAACGAGGCATTATTATGAAATGTGTGCAGCATAAGGTTAAGTTATTAATAATATTTTTCAGTTAATTAAGATTTGACAGAATAAACAAAACACTAATTTTACATTCAAACACTAATTTCTCTTATAAAACAAAATATCTTTTTTTACAAATAATCAAGGATGTTGGCATATATGCGTCATTTTATTATATCGTGTTCTCAAGACTCAAAAGAATAAAAATTCAATGACAAGAATAATACAAATATCGTACCTTTTTCTGTTTTGGTTAATAAAGAAATCCTGATTAATCCTTTTTGCAGAAAATCCAGTCAATTTATCCTGAGTAATGAATATAAATACACGTGGGATAACCTATCAACTTTGTTAGCATTCAAGAGGGAAGCGTAAATGTAATCGTTTTTCCCGCCAAATCCTTATTCCCTCCTTTGATCACGTGACCGCTTTCAGGTCTGTCCAGTGTCAGAACTTACTCTCTTCTAGATAGCTTTGGTTCTATCCTCCACATACTTATATACACTCGTCTCCAAAAGTTAAGGTATACAACCTCATGAGCGACTTACCCCTGAAGTTG
The DNA here is from genome assembly GCA_019973955.1 of Trichonephila inaurata madagascariensis. Lineage (NCBI taxonomy): Eukaryota > Metazoa > Arthropoda > Arachnida > Araneae > Nephilidae > Trichonephila > Trichonephila inaurata. The sequence continues at coordinate 43,496 of BMAV01020789.1, forward strand.
CTCCCTCACCGTCTTGCCTACCTAAGGGTGTAGGAGGTATAAAAGCAGAGCCAGAAACTTCTATAATAACATTTATTTACTCAAACACACCAACCAACACCACTTTAGTCTCTAAGTGAATGTCAAAGGAGAAAGCAATGAGTATTAAGCAAATAAGAGAAAGTAACTAATTTAACTCAACCTAATCTATCGTTAATTACAACCCCCCATCCGCTAATTTAATACAATTCAAACACCACTCTTAATCTTAAGCTGCTAAAATCAACTTTACTCAATCTCACCTGCATAGCGAATATAACAGCTTCTTAGCTCATTCTACTACAATTACAAAACTCTGACTTTATATAGTCAAACTAATTTAAATATCAAGATTTCTTCTTGAGAGGGATGGCTGTGAATTAAACGCGAATGCTAGACCAAAGATTCCCCAAGAGGATTAGTTAGAGGTCGCGTATAGATTCGTCATAACCTATCTCTACGCGTCCATCGAACTGACAGATTATAAAGCGAGATTCATCACCTCAAAGACATTTTTCCACATATCCACAGTCCAATGACGATGCGCTTTGCACCATTGTAATCGACGCTTCACATTCTAGGGAGTGATATTCGGCTTGTGAGCGGCTGCATGACTATGGAATCAAAGGTGTTTTAAGGGGTGTTGGAAAGCTAAAATCTTATTTTTTTGAAAATTTGAGATTTTTACATTTTCAAATCGTATAAATTTTAACCTTTCTAAAAATAGCTTACTTTAACCTCTAGGGCAATTAGAAGCCCTTAAAAACTATTTTTAAATAATCGTTAAAACTGGGCCACGCCCATTTGAATGGCGAAAAATGTAAACAAAGTACTTCGTGTTTTTTCTTAAAAACTGAACATCTGATATAAACCACACAAAACATGTATCCTTTATTGTAAATTGAGCATTTTTTAAAATTTTTTTTATTTCCTAGCCGATTAGAAGTCTCTCTGTATACATAAAAATCAATTTATCTCAAAATGTAAATTTTGATGCTCGATGTACCTTTTCTGAGAAACTACTGTTCACAGGAATGTAAATTTTTTATGGTATATTTATAATGATAGCTAATATATACTGAAATGAGCGTTTTGTAAAAAAACTCAAAAATTTATTTTTTTACAAATTTTTTATGTGAAAAATGGGTCGAATTTCGCATTGTTTGATAAAATATTTAATAAAAAATTCAAAATTAGCTAAAAGCTCATTTCAGTATAATGAGAAAAGTGTACTTTAATTGTATGAAAAATTTCAAGCATGTACATATAACAGATTTTGAGAAAAGGTACATGAAAAACAGGCAATTTAACGTTGTCAGTATATATATATAGAGAGAGAGGTTTCCAACTCCCCTTAACTCTTGAAGAACACAGTCCTGTTTCTTATACTAACACCTGATAAAATTTGGAACTGCTGAGGGATTTCGACCCTCAAGGATTTGCGATTTTATTTCGCTACCCTTTTCAGAGTTCTACGGCTGCGTTCACTGAATTTTTTAGGCCTGCCACTTTGTTTTGCTACAGTTTAAGTGTCTCGACGTTTCCGCTTCACAACTACATCACTCATAGTAGATTTTGGCTTCTACAGAATGTCCGAAATTTTATGAAATGATTTCTCACAAAGGTGACACACATCTCCCTATAATGCCATGATCAATGTCGCCAAGATTCTTTGGCTTACTCATTGCTTCACTAACGCATATGAAGTGACAAACCATTAACACTTTTATAGTTTTTAGTGACGCATAAAATCATGTTACTCGTCAGATCAACTTCTTTAAGGGGGATCTGAATAATTTTGGTCAGATATTGTATTGTATTAATATAGAGAAATGTGATTTCAATGGGTGAAAATTTATAACGTCGTACTTAATAGAAACATGAGTACTATTTGTGACGCACCTCGTAATTTTGAACCATGGTTAGAAATGAGCATAATATCCTGAGTTGGCATCCCGCTCTCCCAAATTCCACGCCATTCTAACGAGATGGCTTTCAACCCTAATAGATTTAACGCTACACAACAAACCAGTAAAACATTTACGGTAATTAATATTCTATTATAAGCTCTAAGACCCACGTTGTCAATAGAAACTGGGAAAATAATAAATACATAAAAGCAAAATACTTTATATATGTATATGTAAAATTACGGACTTGATGTAATACATTTTGGTTTTGTGTGTGAGGTGATCCTTTTTTAGTGGTGGTTGCAATCGCGTGGAAAGAATTAGGAGGTTTTTATACTTAAAACATCCACATTTATTGATGAACACCCACACGAAACATGTAGCACTCACAAAGCAGGACACTAACACGTGTGGCTTACAGGACGTTCACGCACACACATAACTGCTTACAGCGCCACTTGACGAATAAATTTAGTTAGCATTCTTATCTCAAAAACAGTACGAAATACACGAAAAAAAGTCAATTACAGTGTTGTCCAGCACCACCGATTTATTACGGAAAAAAAAACCTTGCGCACGAAAATGATACAAATGAAAAGCACAAAGCACACATTTGTTTGACCACGTTGAACAAAAGTGCACTTTCCGGAAACGAGATTCATCTATCTTTCATGCTTAAAATGGTGTCGTTCAGCAAAAATACACATCTGGACATAGGTTCGCGTTTCCCGCTGTACTTCCTTTAACATGGCCCGTGGCACGCTGGCAGAAACATCCGTAATGCGATTTCGAAGTTCCTGCAGTTTTGATGGAGGGGTTGCATAACCTCTTTGTTTGATATAGGTCCAATGGGTTCAGGTCAGGTGACCACGCAGGCCATTCAACGCATCCACCATCCCCGATGACTTGTTGCTGGAATGTGTCTCGAATGTACTGTTTGACACATGATACCGAATGCGGCGGGGCGCCGTAGTGTTGGAACCATACATTCCACAGGTCACTCAACGGTGCAAATCCTCTAGAAAATCGGATAGTATGTCCTTCAGTAATGACAAGCCTTGAGATCTCGTAAACTTGCCCTTATAAAATACCGAGCCAATCAACTTGTCTTTGAATATTTCGCACTAGACATTTATCAACCAGTGTACTTGTCCAGCCACCACATCACATCTAGAATTATTCAGCTACCAGAAATGGATGTTTTACTTATTGTGCATAGTATTACTCGCAAAGCATGCCTCGTCCGTCCATATGATGTCGACAAGAAACGTTGGTTGGACCTCCAAGCGGTTCATAATGAAGTTGCATCAATCACAGCGTCTCTGATCATCCCCTGCCATTAGCTCCGGCACAGATGTCGGGCAGTTCATTCAAGAGTCTAAACCTAGTTCATTCAAGATATTCCAAATACGCCTTTTTGAGAGGCCTAGTTGTGCACTGATCTCTCTTGTGCTGCTCTGAGGATGGGCTAAGGAAAACGCTAATACGTCTTCTGGTTGCACGTCTGGCACAGAGGTATGACATGTCATATTTATTTGCATAACACCGAAATTTGTACGATTGGCATACCAAATGAGCGTTGAGTTGAGTTGATGTGATTGCTAAACGACATTGCATAATGCGCATCGTCTACTAATTTTATTATGAAAGTTATAAGGACGACATGCTCCAGCCCCGGAATTTGAACCCGGGTCCTTTAGTATTGAAGTCACGTACGTTACTTCTGTGCCCCAACCAGGGATAATCTCCAGTGTAACGTTTTCTCTTTTCCGCGTTTCAACTTTGGGAATTACGAACCAAATAAATATATGCATTTTACGCCTTCTATTTTTAACATTACTTTACAGAAAATGCCTTCTTTTACTAAATCGATGTTGTTGAACAAATTTGTAATTGACTTTTTTCATGTATCTCGTACTGTTTGTGAGATCAAAACGCTAACTCAAAATTTATCCACCAAGTGGCACTGTAAGTAATTTTTTTGGGGGTAGCGGATGACAGCTTTACTATACCTAGATCCCACTTTTATGACTATAGCTCTTGCCTTTCATAAATTATTGGTAGTGACAACGGACTTTAGCAGGCACTTTGTATATATATATTTATAACTTTTTTAAAGATTGCTTTCGATCTATTATTTTGCTAGATTTTATATAAATGACTTTTTCTTAAACGAAAGTTAAACAATCATTATTTTAACTCTTGTTTTTTTTCTTATCAAAATCATTATCTACAAAACGATTATTAATTCCTTTTCAAAATGTAAGCCAATAAAAGCTTTATTTTGTACAGGTAATCACAATTCATTGTATCATTAATACGATACGTATATTATAAATATTAACTGTAGAAAAACTTCTAAATACAGATGGTGCACAAAAAAAAAGTTTATATCATCGTTCTTAATTATAAATTATGCGTTATATCAAATGTCATAAAAGAGATGTGTACTAAACCTTATATTCTTTGTGTATATATATGAATAGAAAGTCAAGCTTAAGTATATCCCGTACAGTTTAAGATATCAATAACAATAATAAGCAAATTAAATAGCCAAGTATCATCCTGTCATTGCTGCCATTGAAACCGAAATCGTAGTTCACGTTAGCGACATCACGGTGAATCCTTCTCTCACTACAAAGTTTGAGGTTTTAAGAGAATCACCATCCTTCAATGTCTGGTTTTCTTACAATCTCAATTTTTTTTCGGTTTTTCTTGATGAATGTCCATCTCTCATTTTTAGAGAATTTAGACTATATAATAGAGCAATCCTAAGAAAAGAAGACCCACAAAGGTTGAAGTTGTTGCTACCATGAATTACAACTAAAAACGACCGTCCTAGTCACATTTTACGAAACATGAGAGATCTCTAAATGTTTCTAACCACCTTCTCAAAAGTCTGTGAATGAAAGAAACGTTTGCCAATGGCAATACAACAGATTCTCCCGAAGAGCTCAGAGAACTTGGAATCCAAACAAAAAATAGCTGACAAAGCTTTCGGTCCCAAATACATCAGCTGCCCATTGAACTGAATGTACTCGCTTAACGATTTCTCCAAGCTCCTACAATAAGTAGAAGAATTGAAGAAGTTTATCTAAAAATCCCGTCTTAATACCCCCCTCCCCAAGTATGGCTAGCCAACTCCAAGAATTCCGTAATCGTAAGGTTGAGAGCAGAAACCGATACGAAAAGTAGGGACAATATATTTAGACATAATACAAATAATGTACTATTTCTTGAACAGCTAAAGCTCAAAATATGAGATCAACGTTAGTACGCAATAAGAAATAATCAAAACGGACTTTTCTGGCTTCACCAAACGAGATGCAGGCTCTCCCACACTGCTTTTTTTTAAAATAAGCTTATAACGGATCTCAATAGGCAAACACACACACACAAATCGGATCCGACCCAACTAAAACCTGTTCAAACTGCTATATGATTTTCTCTAATAAGCAAACACCTAGCAATATTGTCACAGCAAAGACGTGCTATCTTACTCTGACAGTATAACGTGGCCAAGGTAGCCGAGTGGTATAGGTATCGGATCGTGGCATGCCTTGTCACGAGTTCGAGCCCAGTACCACTAAAGACCCGCCGTGTAGGGCAGCGATGCACGTTAAATCTGTCGAGATCTGAAACGTCCTCCCGTTGGTATGGTGTGGTAGTTAGGAGAGGGGGTGCCAGCTCAGGTGTTGTCCACGTCACTTGACCATGGTTCAAAATTACGTGGTCCGTCGCCAAAAGCCCTCGTGAAGCTGAACAGTGCGACGTTAATATTCAATCAAGCAATCAATCTGACAGTATAACAGCAATCTAGTATAATACCTGCATTTCACATCGCTTTATATGCAACTATTCACCTGCTGTAACGTTTCCTCTCTTTAAATATAGAAGGTGGTGTAACGTCGTGACAGGGTAGCGCTTTCAGTCACACAGCAAGACATTAAAAAAAAATTTAATTTATTAATATTCTAAGTCCACATTATTTCAATTCAAGCAGTATCATGAAAATCGTAGACTAGTTAGTCCTTTTTTTGCACGTAAGGATTACAAACTACAGTCCCGTGTTGAATTGGCTTCACGGTTACCTAACCGTTGTGCAACCCCGTCGGGTATTTTTTTCTCCCATCCTTTCTCTATTCTCCAGAGGGCGTTCGCCCTACACAGTTCGTCAGCATCACAAGTTCATTTAGAAGACTCCACTCTCTCACCATCACGACCCGGCCAATTCTGCCCGTTTTCTCCCGTTTCTTTCTCTTTGTAAAACAATCAGCTCTCGTCTCGATCTCCTTTCCTTCTCCCGAAAATGACCTTTTTAAACACCAGGGGCAGGGCCACTACATGCCCCTCGTCATTTCTCATTTGCATGCCCACGAAAGTCTGCACACGGCTCTCAGACTCATTAGCGCGGACCTAACAATGGCTCTCTCTAGTCCTTCTCGAATGCACGGGTAACAAAAGGCTCGTCCGAACATCTGAATTCTTTGTTCAACGTCACCATCCCCTTTTTTTGAAGAAACCTGCCGCGGCCCTCCAAGGCGGCAGTCTGCTACGTCAGACAGACCCGTCATTGGATACACAATGGGACTCCGTCTAGCCTATTATGATTACAGTCCTTCTGGCATCGAGGATCAGAATCAAAACAATGGACAATTACCCCCAAAGCCACTTGCTCAGTCTCTAACCCACAAGCGAGCTACATATTTTCCATATGTCAAACTAGACATGTATAGAGGGGTGTGGGTCGTATCAATACGCCGTCGTTACAGTGGTATTTAAATAAAACCTTAAAAAAATAATCGAAGTTTAGTTCTGAGAAGGAAAACTTGGTAATATAACTCGTTACAACGTCAAAGGGAAACGCTCTTGAGAAATGATAGTTTTTCCAGAGGAAGATACCCATCCAATACAAGATATAACCCTGCCGCTGGAATTTGTAGATACCATAAAAAGTATAACGAGGCAGCAAGAAAATGCAACAAACCCAGCAACCATCAACTGAGGAACTGAGTGAACCGTAGCTTGCGGTCACAGGCAACCAGGACCAAACAAAACGATAATTTATTACTGACAAAAAGCTTCAGGTCAGATTTCTTATAAATACCAAAACTGAATTTTCAGTCATTTCTTGCACTTTTGATTAAAAAATTTGCCTCCTGCCAAATTCTCTTCGTAGCAAATGGTTCATGGCCTTTCATAATTGCAGCCATCTTCCTTCAAATATTTGGATTGCTGGTGGACATGAAGAGCCATTGTGTGATAGATCTTGCCACACAATTAACATCTAAAGTATAGACAATCATTGAAGCTACAGACGCAAACATTGTTTTATCAATGATTCCCCATGTCACCAGCTCCTAAAAGAATTTCTGGAAATCACCCAAACCTTGTCCAAAGTCACATCTTAAAACATTCACCATCATATCGAAATGGCATCCTCATTTCATTAACCAATAAAGATGAATATATATATCAATCATCCTCGATTAATTTTAAACAAATTCAAGAACTATGGAATCAGAATCAATCTTTTTAAATGTAATTTTGACAACTTGAGATTAAATTCCTAGGTCACACAATATAACAAATAAGGGTATCCAGCCTTTAGAAGACAAGGTTTCTGCTATGAATATATATATTCTCAATTTCCCCGAACCAAATATTTCACAACTGCGGAGAATTTTAACCAAGGTCAATTTTTACCGAAGATTCATTCTTCCTGCTGCATCTAAAGTTACGTTATTCCAATTTTTGAAAGGCGCAACTAAAGGAGACAAAAGACTAATAACTTGGGCGAAACAAGCCGATTTAACTCATCAAAAATGATCTCGTAATGCAGTACCTTAAGGCTGTTTTCGGTCAATGTTAAAGGATAGGGATCAAACGGCTAGCACATTTGTGGGCAGGAAAAAGCTCCAATAATAATAAAAAATTTTTATGGGTATAAAGAAAAATAGTTGTTTTAAAAAGGATAGTGTTTTTTGAATTTTGTTTTTTAAAAAAAATAGCAGTTTTCACATTAACAAAATGAAATTTAATTTTCTACTTTAAAAAGTAAAAAAGATGAAAACGAAACCCTTTTAACAAAAAAAAATTTATTTTTAAAAGGAAAAAATGTTATAAAAACATGGTTCCTTTTTTTTGTGGGGTGACTGGTGTAAGTTAAGTTATGTTTTTTACTGTGATTAACTTTTTTTAAAAAATTTTGTTTTTGAAAGGATAGTTGGGGTATCTCAAAAAAATGGACCCCCAGTTTTTTAAAAGCGGGGAAATTTTTTCCCTTTTTGGGTACGAATTCTTTTTGGGGTATTTTTTGAAATAAGTCCCCTGAAATATTAGGGTAACTTCTGGGACAAATAGTGGGCAATGGAAAGGATTTATAAAAACAGAGATTTAAAATTTAAATCTGTGAACCCCAAAATTTGGAATTCAAATATTTTTCTTTTTTAAAAATTCATTTATATAGATAATTTATAACATGTTGCTTAGATTTTTTTTTCTTTTTGAAGAAAAATGTCATAAAAATATTTAAATTCTGTGAAGGGCTGAATGAAAAATTAAAAAAATACTTTTTTTATACTTGACCGAAAATTTGAATTAACTAAAAAAACACAAATTATCACTCCTTGAAGCTAACAAATTAAAATTTTAATACAATTATTGTAATGCAATTATTATTATTATTTTCATTTTAACTAACAAAGAATTTTTTTCCATTGAACAGATTTTATATTTGCGTAAGACTTTACCATAAACCATAGGAACAATTATTAACCAAATCTTGTTTTCTAATTTTATTAGCACAGAAACTAATTTTTTTCAATTAATTATGCTCAGATTCTATAAACCACACCCCAAATTCTCAGCACGTTTTTGTGAAAAAAATAAATAAAAATAGTTTTAAATAAGTTATTGAAATACACTCATGGACAAAAAATTAGCGCACCAAGCAGGAGTCGTCAAAATGAAACGAAATTTTGCATACGTGATGATTACTTTGATGTAATAATAAAAAGTAACATGTACTAATAGTAGTATTATGCAGTATATAATAATCTCTTATAATATAAATTTAATAGTAACTATATAAAAAGAATAATCATCATATTGTAATAAAATAAAATAATAAGAGAATACTCGTATTACATAATTATAAATAAATAACAATTATAAATAAATAACATAATATGTAATAATATTTATAAAAGAATATAAAGAAACAATTATTATAAATTACGAATATTATGTGATTATTACATATAATAATAATTGTATTTTTTACATTATATTATTTATAAAATAAAATTAATAATGAATATCAATTACAAAAAGTACTGAAAACTTCCAATATTCCAAAAATTGTAAGTTCCTTTAACGAATTTCATCGAACAAGAAAAGTTCAAAAAAAGCATTTTTAAAAAGTAAAATAAATGATTTATAGCAATAATTAAAAGTAATACAATCATTCTTTTAAAAAATATCTTAGTATTCACCCATGATATTAAAAATAACTGTACTCGAAAATAGCACAAAATAAAACAGAAGACTTAAATAATAGAACAATTACACTGAAAATGGTTAAATTTTTAAAGAAATCGAATTAAAATCGTTTGAAATTAATAGGGTTAGCGCGGGAAAAAACCAATAGAAGTTATTTCTAATTTACGTTATCCCCATGGCAATCACATCGCCAGACGATAAAAATATCAAGGTAACCATTCTGTAATTTTATCGTCCCTCTTGGCTAACATAAACAACTTGGCACGTGCCCCGTGATAACAAACTAGCACCTTCTCTTGTTCAAATTTTTAATCGCTAATAAAATACTTTTTATTAATCCACTCAATTTCAAATACATTTTTTAAAATTTGCAGTGGATGACTCTTGATGTTAACACAGTTTTTCAAATATTAATTCATTAATTAAATTTAACTAATGAATAAATAGTAACAAACAAAAATAATAGTCCAACACCGTATATAAAAAGGAAACTTGCTCGCTGTGGCAATATGGCAGAGGCACAAAAACACAAGAGATATAAAAGGAAAGCATATTTAAATGCAAAATTGTCGCAAAGTCCTTTAGTAATTTTAAAAATAAATGCTCGAAATTAAGACCATCAACAAGAATTACAGGCTTGACAACTGCAATGGCATGATTGGCTTGCAATGCTAGAGGAAGAAAACAGTAGATGGCATGGCTGACTGTGATCTGAAGTACCTGGAGAAAAACGCTATTTTCCGACTGTGTTTTGGACTGTAATGGGGAATTTTAGAAACTTTCAAAAGATAGATGTGCATTTAATGCATAGTTTGTCGACATTTACCATGATACCACTTTTGGAGTGCAATGGAATGGGCATAGTGGAATAGTCTGATGTCTACATCGATTGCCAGATTAATCGAGCAACAATTACTTCTCAAGAGGGTATGAAGCACCTCATTTATGAGACTTCAGCCGTTTCTAAGGAGGATATCATCAGTCTCCCCAAAGTCTGACTACCAAACTCGAGAGGCGACTTGAACCTTACAATAAGAATAGTCTCGCCAAGGCATAAAAAGAGAATAATCATAAACACAAATTAACCCAATTATGATAATACTGTCTCCACTCAAGGGTTATGAGGAAGACCAACTAATACTTAAATAATCAAAAAAAATTCACTTATTTTTGATATCACTCTCTCTCTCTACCTATGTTAAATTCACTTATACGCTTTCTCAACAAATAACTTTATTTTACAATTATACATAAACTAAGCTATTTCACTCCTCATAACACACAGAAATTCCCTCTCTCTCCTGTCTTACACATCATTCCTACACTCATTTCAATATACAACTATACAACACCGCTGATGAAACAATGCCATCTATTTCCTTATTACACTTGAACTGTAGTGATTACAAAACAGAAATTTCATTGTTTGCAAGATGTTTCGAATCTGACATTCAATAAGATTGGTCCAAGTGCTTTCCAAAATGGAGCTCGAACACAAGGCCAATAAGTGTCTAAGTTTAGACAAATAATTACTAAATAGTTGATGCACCCCTGATTTTCACACTGGAGAAAATCTTTGCATGCTGCTAACTTCTCGACTAAAACACTTCATCTCTCTTTTATACCTTATAACTAATATGTATACTCTGTTTCCACTGTATAAGTAGGTTGCAGTTAAACTCTAAGTAAAACTAAACAATATTACCCCGTGTTAATTTTAAGAACGCGCCTCGTGTGGGATAGCCTATTACACTCATCCTTCAAATATCCATTGATACTGCTCTCTCGTGCATAGGAAAACTACATAATTTTTTCAAACGACTTGCTAATTACTACAAACAGAGCTGCCAAGCTTGAATTACTATTGGCGATAAATTTGTGCATTTTTTGAAAACATTGCTGAAATGAAGCACTTGTCTCCCACTCAAGCTTGAAGCACTCAAAATGTCCCCTAAGATTTTGAAATTACTATATATACACGAGTCTTATGTTACACAAAAAAGGAATTCATAGCGCGATTTTATCATTAAAAGCATTAGATTTCTAAAAATTAAAAAACTTCGCTGATAGATTGCATAAAATATAAATGACCAATACAACTATAAGTTTTTTAAACTAAAGCCACGAAAAGTGTTTTATAAGAAATGAATGATCAAAAATGGTTTGGAATAAAATTTATGAAAAAGAAACTATAGCCCGCTGGGTGGCGTAGTTGGTTTGGTGCTGGCCTTGTACGGCCAAGCATGCGGGTTCAACACAGGCATAAGTCAGTGATTTTTCATGATGCAAAAAATCAACAGCATCCATGTCGTATGATTATGGGGCATGTTAGAGATCCCTAGAATGCTTGTTTGGCTTCGTTGCTTTCGGAAAGATTAAATTCCCAGTACACTTTCGCATCGTTAAGAGTTCAGGTGCCTCCCTCTGGGGAGAAAACTGGGAATAAAAATTATGTTATGGCAACTGATATCCACTTAAATGGTGCCATCAAAGAACTGCCATAAAGAATGAGAGAGGTGGGAGGCAAAGCATGCTATTTATAAAAAACTTGGGAGACAATTTAAAGTTTTTAATTAAGTTCCAAAGAACATACAAGAGTTTTTAAGGTAAACTGCAAATTATCATCACATTAGACTACTTCAAAAGCAAGTTTTTGTAAAAAATATCCTCTAAGCTCATCTATACTTCTCTACATTTTTCTTTTAATTATGGGTGAGAATTTTTACTAACTTTATTCTTTTAACCATCTGTCATATCACAAGTGTTATATACTCAAGCGTTTTTCTTTACGGTGATTTTAGTGTTTCTCACATATTACATGAATAAGTACAATTCAAAAACTTTTGAAAAATATTACTTTATAAATACCTTTCATTTTGTGATGAAATTTATGCAAATTCTACTGCATATACATGCTTTCATGAACAGTAGCAGAAATTTTTTCTATGAATTTTTTGTACAGGGCCAATGGTTGGTAAAGATAATGGTTCGTAAAAAATAAAATAATTGCAATTCTCACTTTTGACCATTCTACAACAAAAATGATGCATGTTAACACGTTTGCTGTCACCGATACACCAACATAGTGCTGCTACCATGTATGCCGGCGACGATTGGCTATGATAAGTAACATGCTTTATTGTAATTCGGTTTCTGAGAATGGATATACCAATTTTACTGGCAGAGAATGTGTTAAATCTATTGGGTTTATAAGTTCACATATTAGCATGAAGTGGAAGTTAAAACAGTGGAAAAGTTAAAGTCAACATTTGACTTTAGATTCAAAATTATGAAGTCCACTGCCAACACAAACTCAAGAAACTTCTACACCTGGACTCATAAAGATATTGATAATAATGTATTATTTAATGTACACAGAGAACCTTTACAGTAAATTATTCGTTCAGCATTGAAACACTAAATTATTCACTGATAGAAAAACTAGGGGAAAAAAAATAGGATAAATATAATTGATAATATTGAAAACTATTAATACATGCAATGAAGTTCAATACATTTTAGCAGAACAAAAGGACAATACAAATATTTGCAATATTTTTATTAAATATCTCAGTACCAAAAACACAACAAAATGTAATAAAGATATAAAAATTCATTACAAATTTCAGAAAGCTGCTCGCAAAACAATTTGTGCAGAAATCAAGTTCTCCAAGTTAACAAAACATTAATCAATATAAAAACAAACCCATCTTGCATACTAATTTAATTTATAAAATATTTAAAATTTATAGAAAATGGAAAACTATAAAAAAAAAAGAATTTTAAACTTGGAATTATAAGGAATGAAAAATGTTCACAAACAATCAATGATTATAAGAGTGTATGTTTTTGAATTTAAAGTATGGAAATGAATTTTATAAATATTAAACATTATATTATGTAAATATTAAAGTATTTTTCCAAGGAAAAAAAAACCCTTTAAAAAATAAATTCACAATTTAGAAAAGCCATGTCAAATTTAATTATTGTGTGTGTGTATATATTGATTTAAGAGAATTGTATTTTATTTTTTAATCAAAAAGTACAATGTAAAATGTTTTTAGACATAACAAAATATAAGAATATAAAGGTAATGCTTTGCCAACCACACTGTAATTAAGCTGAAGCTGTAAGATTATTCAAATAACTAATTCTGCTTGGGTTGTCATCAGCTGGACGATCATAAGCTTTCCAAACAGGATTTCCACAGAAAAGCCTTTTTACTTTCGCATAATTCTAAAAGAAATAAAATTATATATAAATGAAGAAATTTAGAAATTTTTAATCATTTTTTAAAAAAATGCATAATTTTTTTGAACGGAGCAGAAAATTTAAGATATACTACTTGTATCTTATCTTCAAAATCATCAAAATAAATAACGATTCATAATTCTTCAAGAAAGACATATCTATAATTAATTTATCCTTACTTTTTTTTTTTAAAACATAAATATAGGTATAGAACATGAATAAAAGTACAGGTATTTGAATTCACATGGGTATATTTTGAACATGAATTTTTTTTTTAAGTATTTTTTCATAAGCTTATTCCTTCAAAATACAGTAATTACCATATTGTTCTCAGATATCACATGCCACTACAGTGTATTACGTGGAAACACTAATTTGGGGGTAAATTTATTGGAACTAAAACAGTTAAACCAAAAATTGTCCCCCCTTTTTGTCAGTAAGTTTTTAAAAGGACTAAAAACATATTTGAAAAAGTGAAATGGATCATTGCTTAAATGACTTTTTAGGCTTAATTCATGTTTCATTCTTGTGAAACTTAAAAAAAGTTAAATTACAAAAAAAGTAAAAATAAAAAACCCTTATAACTTCCCCCCCTTTGAACACACACAATAAAAAGGTCGAAATTTACGAGTACACGTAATATGCCAGGTATAAAAATGATAGCTTCAAAAAACAGATGTGCATGAAAAAAATTAGTCTTCTATATTGTTAGCAATGCTTGGGTTTTTTTAAAAAAAAGTGACATACCTAATGAATTTAAAGCGTTATAGATCTAGAAGTATACTATTGTTTCAAATGCCTGATATAATATCGCAATTAAATGACTTCAAAATATAAGAGCATTGCACTGATACATTTTAGGTTCCTCTATAAAAAAGGGGGTGCGCATTATATGAAAGATTTTACGGTATATCAAGGAAATATTAAAATTTGGTATTGATTAAAAAGGTAACTTCTTCATATTTTTAATATTGCAGTTTTATATAATCCAGCCTTTTTAAAAATTAACTTATGCATGAACATTTTTCCTAAATATATATGTAACAAAGAGAAAGCATTTATCAAATTTTAAAAATTGCTTGATCTAAAAAAATAAGTGAAAAGTCAATTAACTGAATTTAATAACTTGATTAAAGCTTAAAGTTGATCAATAAAGAAGAGAGTTAACTTACAATATTAACAGAGAGTTAAATACAATATTAACAGAGAGTTAACACACAATATCCTCTTAATTCTTTATTTTCATTAACTTTTAACAATTTGTACATTACTTCCAAATAATTTTAAACAAAAAACATTAACCTACTGAAGAGTAATAATAGAAGTTTAAGCAACCTTAAGGTAAGGTGAATAACTTTGAACTGTAATATATTTAGTTATAAACTCTGAGTAACAGTACCATTAAATTACTGAACACAGGACATTTAAACAATCAGAAACTTAAATTTTTTCAAAAAATAAATAAATAAAAAAAAAAATACTAATTATATTTAATAGTTGTCGATTTAATATAAATCTAAAAGTATTCATTCATATATAGAATAACAAAACTAAAATTGCATAAAATAACCATTAAGAAATTTGCCCTTGGTTTATTAAACAATGCAATAAGGTATCACCACTATAGATAATTTTGGCTTTTTAATCAGTAATTGTAATAGCAAATAATGCATTATTTATAGACAGGAAAAAAAATTATAAAGGAAAACTGCAACAGAGCATAATCATGCATCAATGATCTCCAAATTTAAAAAAGACTTTACTTCTTTACATTTGAACATTTTCACAATCTCTATTGAGTTATGTAATTTAATTTTTCTTTGCTTTTTTAAGGTTTTAAAGAAATTGTTAAAGCAGTTTGTAAAATTAACTTTAAACTACTTTTTTCAAGTAAATACTTGATTTCAGTTAAAGAATTCAGGTCTACCAAAAAGATAGTAAAAAATTTCCCATAGAGTGACCACAAGGAGAAAAGCTAATATAGCATAGTTTTCAATGTCTATTGTTTTATTTCGGGAAAGATGGAATAACATATTGATTTAGTTGGCCACTCCACTTGAGCATTTTTCCTTCTTTTACAGAAAAAATAAACTACAGTTTATAAGCATTTTTTTTTCTCCCCATCAAATGGATAATCTAATCTTTCTAAGATAAATGAAATTAAAAAAAAAGCTGGTTTTAAATGTATGAATAAAATGTTTAAAGTAATTTAATGATATAGCATGAAAAAAAATCATAATATTGTACTGAAATAGATATTTAAAAGACTATAAATGGTGCCTAGAAAAGTCAATATTGATGTTTTGCACAAGGGTTTTTTTTTTTTACACACCATTTTATTTTTCTCAAGAGTGTCAAAACAGATAAAAGGAATTGACTTAGCTCTGAGACACACTAGTGACTAATATGCTAATTGTTGATCAATAAACAGATGTAACAAAGGATGACTATAGCACTTATTTAAATCACATTTGAGATTTCTCTTAACATACTTCACAGTACATACTTGCAGTTATAGAATGAAATTCTCTAATAAACTAAATTACAAACCCAAATTCCATGATGGTTGATTATAATTCATTTTATACTCTTCATTAAGAATAAAAATGTCAAACCTATTACCTATATTCATCTATTACTACTTTTTTTGTATTCAAATTCGGTTTCTTTTCTTTATGAGAATTTACATATATAAGACAATAATCTCTAAAAATTATGTTTACAACATCTTTTGTTGTATTACTTACCATTGCTGTCTGGAAATATTTACGCAAGCAACAAAATAGGAAACTAACTCATTATTTCATATTGTTAGATAATATACCTTTAAAGGCTTATTTTTGAAAAATAATCAAAATATTAATAAACCCTTTAACTGAATGAGCATCAATCAAGCACATCTGTCAGTATAATCAAAAGAATAATACTCTATTTCTAAGTCATAATTTTATTTAAGATCCGAAAAAGGAATAATCTATATTTCCTTACCTCCATACATTTAAATCTTTACTTCAGTAAAAATACTTTTATTTAATTCATATAACTTACACCATGCATTATTATGTATTTTCAAATTTGTACAGTACAAACAGGACAAGTATTACACATTGCTGACTTTTCACTTCTATTTGAATTCAAAGGCTCAGCTTGTAATATATGATAAAAGAAAAAATATGTGGTTTACATAGCAGAAAAACATTCATTATTTCTAAATGAGCTGATTTATGAATATAGTATATAATATTCATAAAAGTAATTCCTTTCTCAATTTTTGGATTCATTATATTTTCAACTTTTATAACTTTCAATGCTTATAAATTATAATAAAGATATCCATTTTGATTGCAGATTATTTAATTTTATATTTGTTTTAGTACAAGTAATAAATTCTAAATATTCATTGCATGTTTACTCTAAAAAAACTATAAAATGGAACATTAAATTAATTTAATTTAAATGGTGCCTTACAAAAAATCAGTTTTTAAATATATTATATGTTAAGTAGGTAAAATAGAATAAAATTAAACTAAAGAATATTAAATTTTTGGGGAAAAATCACAGAAAAAAGTTTGTCCAAAAGGGAAACAACAAAATTTTTTAAAAAATTTAAAAAACT
>BMAV01020790.1:0-119509 GCA_019973955.1 Trichonephila inaurata madagascariensis
ATAATCAGTGTAAATAGCAAATTTTCATTATGTCAGAATTTTTTTTTTATTTCTTTCGTAAATTTAATATTATTTTAAATTTTTTTACTTTGGGTTTTTTAAAAGTGCCCCCCAGGGACGCCCCCCACAATTTGAGAACCCGAACTAAGGAAAAAAAGGCAAGAATAGTTGACGTTAACTTTCAGTTTGGATGAGAATTTAACAGCAATCTCCCCCCAGATTTTTCTTGGGGATTTTTTCAATGTTAATAAAATACTTTAAACCCAAATGGAGTTTGAAATTTTTTTGAGGGTTATTTTTTTTGAAAATTTAAAAATTTAATTATTTTTAAAAAAAAATTAATTGATTAAAACAATTATTCAAAGAATTAAAAATACAGCCCATCGGATCATTTTTAGACTTAGGCCCCTTTTTAAAGGACTTGGTAAAATTTTTAAAATTTTTTTTTGTCTCACTTTTGAAGCAGCAGCCCCCAAACTTTTGACCTCAGACCAGTAAATTAAAAATTTTTAACCCCGTAAATTAATAGGAATTTTGATTAAATATATTTATAAAAAAATTGTGATCTAAGAACACAAAATGTACCAAATTAATAAAACAAAAATTAATTGAAACCAAATTATGTTTTTTATTAAAAATATTATATAGAAAACAAAAACTGTAAAAAAAAACAATTAAAAAAATTTTTTAAGTATATTAAACTTTTAGCATTTCATTCCTAGAGGAGGGAGTTCCTGTTTACTTGAAATAAGATTATGGATAGTTGATCCAATGTTTTACTGAAGACGGAGTATGCATTTATTTGACTGAGATCTGTACCGGATTTGATGGCTACAAAATTTAACCAACCAAAAATTGAGTTTTTTTATATCGAACTCAAACATCCGTAAACCCAGCTTTAAATGTTCAACGGATAAATATGTGACATAGGAGAGGAAATTAGAAGAGTGCGAAACGAAACGGGTAAAAACATAGCTAAAAAAAATGCATCTAAGGGGAATTATTTACCGTGGCTTTTTTTTAATGCGTTTTTTAACTTTCCAAGAAGAAGAAATTTTTGTTTCAATGCATCTAAAAATTAACAGCGGATAATGAGAACCACCTTTTTTTTGGGGACCAGGAAATTTTATCACGGGCCCACTAGTGGTCCACGGACCACCACTTTGGTGACCTCTGTTTTAAAGCATTCAGTTGAACTGAAATTTTATATGCAGATTTTTTGGGTGAAATCGATATTTTAATGATAATTAATAAAAATTAATTTCCATTAATGTTGGATTGACGTACTTTAACAAAACAATTGTAACTATTTAATAAAAAAATAGCTAAAATTTTTCTTTTTACTGGTAGGAATTTACTTAAAAAACTTTTTTTTTTTCTTTTTAAACCCCGTTCAAGAAGAAAAGAAATATAGGTGACTTTTAAAACTGGTGAAACCTTCGTTTAAAATTTTGAGTTTTGGGACTTGCATCCACACTCATTATATATAATTACCATTTTTAACATTTTTTTGACAAATTTTTTTTGAAAAGTAAGATAAACCGTATTTACTCAAATCTAAGCGCCTTTTTTCCCCGATGTTACCCCCCTTTGAAAATGGGGGCGGCGTAAAATCGAAGGGGAAAAAAATTGGGATGAAAAATTTACAGTTAAAAATTTTCCAGGGGTTTTTAAGTTTTATAATACAATTATTAAATTTCTTATTAATTTCATTTAAATTTATTTTAATTTCGTAAAAAAATGTCGAATACCGTATTTCAATAAATATGTATTTAATGGTCGAATAATTACGGTTTTTTAGGTCGAATAATTACATTGTCATAAATTTCATTTAAAGATACGATATAAAAGTATGAAAAGACAAAACCCGTATAGGAAAATATTAAAATAAAAAAATGAAAACTTAGGGAAACCCAAATTAGAAAAGTAAAACAATAAATTTAAGAGAAACTATTAAGTTCCCCCAAATTACCGACCAGAGGTAAACCTTTCCCACCATTAGAGGCCCATGAAATTAAGTAGTAAAAAAAGGACATTGGTTTATGTACCTGTAAACCCGACTTTTATAAATTTTAAAAAATAATTTTTTAATAAACAATTCTGGGATTATATAGTAATATTATTTAAAAAATTAAATTTTATTTTCCGAATTATTTGGCATAAAAACTTATAAAAAAAGTATCCCCAATTTACATAAGATGTTATTTTAAAAAAAATCAAAAATAAAAATTTTTGAACTCATAGAAAAACCGAATTTTTTTATA
Source organism: Trichonephila inaurata madagascariensis (assembly GCA_019973955.1). NCBI lineage: Eukaryota > Metazoa > Arthropoda > Arachnida > Araneae > Nephilidae > Trichonephila > Trichonephila inaurata. The sequence goes on from BMAV01020790.1 coordinate 2,265, forward strand.
TTTGCCAATTTGTATTTTTATTTATGTAAGCATATATATTTGGATCACTCTTCATAACGCGAAGCCTTAATTGATCTTTTAAATCAGCATGTCTGGTAGTGTTGACATGTCGCTCTAGATGACGTTCTAACATTTGAAATGTACAATAAGCTATTCCACAAGTGTTGTTTCTAATGCCACCTGTCTGACATAGCCAGATCAAAGCCCACGAAATTCATCGGGGCAAGGGGCTAGAAGTACGCCTGTCATTGGCCTTGAGCACCATACAGGTGACAGATTTAGGCATGGAACTGAAGGGGAGGGAAATATTCTCCACTCCCCTGCACTCGGGATTCAGCTCACAAGACTTTTGGGTCTACTGATTTAACGAGAACGTACTCTTTGTGTTCTCGGAGGGTATCTGGTGGCATCGGGCATCGAAACTAGGCCTTCAGGTCTGGAGTCCGATGCTCTAACCATTAGGCTATACACAGCCCCATTCCAAAAGTAGTCATTGAAACATACATACATTCATGCCGTTCTTTATTTGATTCCATTGACTTGCAAACTGTTGTAATCTATACAATTAAATATTAATTATATAGATTATGCTAGTTTTTATGAAGGCCACACAAGAAACTCACAGGTAAAACGAGTTCCCCACCTCTGGCCTATGCCATTAGGCTGAATGGAAGAGAACATTGTGAAAGAATAAATTAGCTTCTGTGTGTGTGTGAAAACACTCTTAATTCTGTAATATAATACTAACTAATTAATACTTAAATTACTCTAATTTCCAAAACCTAATACCATAATATTAACATTAATCATTATACTACAAGGTAAGAAAAATTAAAAGATTTAATCAGCTTGGAAAAATATGAACTATTCATTTAGATTCTGAAAAACTACACAACATGATCACTCTTAAGGTATCCGACTACTTTCGGAACAGTGATTTTAAAAAAGCGCATAAATGGATAATATTCATGATACTTAGTGTTACTTAGATTTGAATACATGTATAAAATTGTTTTAAGGACATTTTAACAAAAAAAATTATTTAAATACAATATTTCGGCAAAAAATTAACTTAGAATTACCAATTTTCAAAATGCTCTCCTTTTGTGAAAAATGCTTCTATTATAATACTATTTTGCCTGCATATAGCTCAGACCTCTATTCAGAGGTTCAACTATGGTACTTCAAAAATTCACATTATTTTTAGAGTTACAACCCATTGAAATAATTATCGGCGTTTTTTCTTAAAATTTTCTCCCATGTTGTTAAACATGGATGAACCCTTTTCTAAGTTATATATTTCAAAAATTTAGTTGACCCTCTGTACAGAGGTCGGGTATATACAGCAAAATATTATTATAATAAATTTTTTTTCACAAAAAAAATTTTTGAAAATTTTATTCTTTTTCCTTTTTTGTCAAAAATTGTACATAAAAAACGAATTTACCAAAACAATTTTTATACGTTTTCAATCAAGTGAAAAAAATTCATAAATATTACCCATTTATCCCTTTTTTTAAATCATTTCCCAACGATCGGATCCCTTTAAATAAAAATTGTTAAAAATTTTTAAAAAAACATTTTATATGCATATATCTAAGAAAACAAGATACCAATTAAAGATTTAAATATATTTTATTAGAAAGAAAATGCCTATAAAATTAGAACATAGGAGACTAAATGAAATACCAATTGAAATAACTTATGGTGCTACTTAAAGAAACAAATTAAAACTAATAAGATTTGGAGTTGAGTATTATAGTTTCATTTATTGTTGATTTAGCATCTCTTAGAATGTTTTTGAATGGGGACTAAAGAGAGAAAAAGCTCGGAAAATAACCATAAAAGGAAATTAAATAGATTTATAAAATTTTTAGGAAAGGGGATTTTTACTTAGAAAATACTAGCTATGAGTTTTATATGCGAATATGTTTGTCAATAAATTAAAGATTAAACAAGTAGATTTTTGGGGTTAAGAGTTATAAGATTACTATGAATATATATATACAGTTGGACCTCTATATAACGAAGTTTCTATAGCCCGGAAAAAAAATTGTTATATGGAAAATTCATTATATAGAGGTTTACTTTTTTACTTTAAAAAAATAAAAAAAAATTTTTAAATTTATAAACACTATATATTAAAAAATAATTATTCACAACTTTTTTAAAATTAATAATGTTTTTTTTAAAATATTACCCATCAAAAAGAAAGAAAGAAAAACTGAAAGGAGAACAAAAAAAAAAGAATGTTGAAAATTCATTGATTTTCAATTTTAAAAAATAACTTTATACAAAATTAAAAATTTCGGGAATATTTTAAAATTTTAAAAGCACACAAGAGCAGTATTAAAAAAATTTATTTTATAATTAGAACAGGGGGACAGGGAAAACTCCTTAATAAAAGGGGAATCAAACAGGTTTTTGTGAACTGGGAATGGGGTTAAGGTTGCATTTTTTGATAAAAAACGTCAAGAACTCTTTGCTCTCGGAAGTTGGGATCTAATAAACCAGTTCAAGATTTAGCCACCATAAAATGTGAAAAAGAGAATTTGAAATATTTTAGAAATATTTAAAAAAAAAGGAGAAAAAAAATTTCAAAAAAAAAAAGCGTTTAAGAAAATCATTAGTTTTAAAAGGGTTATTTTACGAAGAAAATCGTAAATAATTTAAAAAATTTTACATAAAACTTTCACAATATATAGGTTCAACCGTTATATATATTAAAAGTCTTTTCTGTTGTTTTGTTTAACCCATGGTATGGATGCAGGAACCTCTCCATAAACCCCAAAATTTTTGAGAATTTCAAAATTGGTTTTTTAAAAACTCACATGAACAGGAAAACCAATCTTTTTTGGGATATTGCAAGGAACCTGATCTTTTTTTAATGAATTCAGGAAAAGACCCCGCCCGTTGAAAGGTAAAACCGTTGGGGCCCCAAAAGGCGTTTAGAACAGTCCGCTGTTTTAAAAAAAATTTTAGTTAGTGGCTAACATGGTCTTGTTCAAAAACATTGAATGGTGAGGTTTCCAAAACGCTTTAATTATCCTTTTTTAAATTTAAGGGGCATTACGTTTTGTTTTTCCATGTAAATTGCAAAAGAGGGAGTCTTAATCCAAAATTCTGTTGTTTCTATTACTTAATTTTTTTTTCCCTTTCATTTTTTTTAAAAAAAAATTAAAAGAAAAATATCTAAAATGTCACGCACCGCTACTTTGTCAAAACACGAGACCTACAAATAGACCCTTTCGCGCTTTAATGTCATTGGCGGCTCGGGGCCGGGGAAACCCAAAAAACGCCCAAAACTTGAGGGCGGATTTTGATAAATTTTTTTTTTCACAAGAAAATTGAATTTTTTTCTGAAATATTATTGGGTGAATTTGGTATTTCATTTAACATATCCATTTCCTTTTTTTAAACTTGGGGTTTCTTTGCAAACCCCCAAATTGAAATCTCCTGTCAAAGGTCCAAAGCTAAACGGCGAGGTTTTGGCCCTTTATGGGGCTTTGTGTCACTGAGAGAGTTAAGAGTTATTTCCTTTTTTGATTCGTATGTCCAATGATAATTTTTTTTTTATGTTGAAATTTAAGGAATCAAGGTGAGAGTTTTTTTAAATCACGAAATTTAATATGTTTTTACGATTTTTCCTATAACTTTACCCCATTCAGTAGCGAGGTCACAAGGGAATTCTTTTTCCCCTTCTTGATGCCCGGGGTGTCAGCTATCCAAAAGTGACAGGGAAATGGGGTTTTTGGGGTAGATAGACATAAGAAATGTTTCTTTTTTTATCGAGGTATTTACTATAAGTTTAAATTACGCCGTGTTTAGCACCCCCCAGTAGACTTTTTTTTGAAAAAATCCAGCTGAAATGGACGATCCCTTACTCTACATTTTACCGTTTGAAATAATGTCTACCTTGAAAATGTAGTTTTCGTCCAAAGCTTTTTTTATTTAAAATCTTAAATTTGGAACTTTTTTATTTCCAAAAAGTTTTTTTTTTTTTAAGGAAATAGAAAAAATTTTTTTTTAAAAAACTTTATCCGCAAGCAGAAGAAAAAATTTTTAACCTCCAGGCTCCCAAAATTCCGCCATTCCAGAGATGCTTTTTTTCCTTCAACAAATTTCCCCCAAAAGGGGCCCAAACCGCATTCCCAAAAAAACGACTCAAAACCCTTTTAAGAACCCCACCTGGGAAAAAAAATGTAAAAGGGATTTTTGAAGCATCTCCCGAAAAGGCAAGCTTTTTAATGCTTAGAGGGGTTTCGTGTGGGTTTTCCCAAAAATTTTGTTTTTAAAAAAAAAAATCAAAGATAATGATACTTGAACCAAACCAGAAACCTTAAAAAGTGAAAATTAACCTTTTCCCCCAAAAAAAATATGTTTTTTTGTAGGTTTAAAAATTTCTTCATTTAGATAGTTTTTTTAAAAAAACTTTAAAAATATCAAAAAATTTTAATTATTGCGTATAATTGTTTGTAATTTTTTTTTATTTTAATATTTTAAGATTTTGGGTTTATTTTTAAAAATTAAATAGGGTTTAAAAAAAATTATGAAAAATTGTATTTGTTTTAAAGTGTTACCGTTTTAGAAAAACTTGGTTTTTTTAAAAAAAAACAATTTTTCTAAAAAAAATATTTATTAAAAAAAAAATTTATGTATTTACATTTTTTTTTTTTTTTTCTTCCTGAAAAAAACTAACGTGTTTTAAAATTTGCTTTTATAAAAAATTTGGGTCAGAAGGTAGGCAGTCACCTTAAGAACCCACTAAGTGGGAACTTTAAATATTTTGAAATTTAAAGTCCTCTCACTATCGTGGGTGAGTGATTGAGTGTTTATTAACATCTCACTTTGGAGCTGAACTAAAACTATTGGCGACGGACCTAGAGATGGCGATTCTTTCCGAAAAAGATTGATTTTTAAATCGATTCAAATCGTAACCTGATGAATCGATTCACAAAAAAATCGAGTTCTAAAAGATCGATTTCTAAAAAATTGATTTTTTTCAAGTCTGCATTTGCAATATAAATATAAATCCAATTTATGAAAAAAACAGAAAAATACCATAATAAACGATTTTTTATCAGTAAAATCATGGGATTTTTTTAGTTCAGGGAATTCCACAATTACAAGTATTTTTATTACCAAATGAAAGTATCAGGTGTAAAAGAAGGCATTTATTTTCTAAATGTATTCGTTACATTAAAAAGTTTAGAAAATAGGTTATATAGCTTATAGATCCCAATGCTTAATATCTAAACTTTTTAAAAACAAGTCTCTCAAGTCTACTGGGATCCAATTGGTTCCGCTCACCACTTGCGATGTGGCCGGCAATCGAAAAAAAAAAACGCTCACAAGGAACAGATGATCCCACGATACTTAAAAATATCATGGCTATTGAGTAAATGTGATGATAAATAGAGTTTTTTTTCGTTCTTGCTAGTAAAGCATAAGATCATTCTTCAGGTGCACAACTACCTGGGATGAATAGTGTTTAAATTCTTCGTTTTTTATGGTTTTTACCAAAACGGAAAAAAAAAATCGAATGTCGATTTTCTAGGACGAAATATCGATTCACCGGATCAATTCAGTGCTACATATCGCTTTAAAAAATCGATTTTTTGGTCCGAGAAATCGATTTTTCGATTAATCGATCTCAGATAACCATCCCTAGACGGACCTCACAAATGTGGATCCCGGTCAGGGCGACAGCTGAGAATTCTAAATTTCTAAATTTCTACATCCTTCAAGCATGCAGACTTTGAGCAACAACAGATTTAACATGCATCAGATCCTTTACTCTAAGACTCTTCAGTTGTACTAGGATTCAAACCTACGTTTACACAGTCAGACCACTATGACTACTCAACTATTATGGCCACAACGCTGACGCGGATTGGTGTAGTAACGACATGAAGTATAGGCGAAAATGTTGAGTTTTTTACTTGAACGTAACTCAGAGCTTCAAAGTCCCTTGCCAAAATCTTTCGAATTACTTCTACAAAGAAACACATTAGTGGAAATTAATATTTAAACATCTTCATCATATCTATTAACATATACATAAGTCTCTTAAATCAATACACTATCACTTTCAATAATTTACAGAAAACTATTCAGCGTTTTTGTATTGATTTTATGGCTACATGCGGGTTAATAGTGAAAGAGACCCTTAATTTTGAAATACATAAATTTCCTTCAAGAAATTGTTACTTAATTCTGAAGAAATAACTTCACATAAGTCTCCCGACACATCGAAAGATAATACAGGACAGTGATACTTATAGCGAAAATGAAATTCAAAGAACGTAGAGAGCTTGGTCTATTAGATCGGTAGGGTCCATCATGACTTTTAATTCAAGCAAGTGTAATTTGAAACAACACCGCTTCACTCAAGGGGTTGTTTCAAGTTACATTTGCTTGAATTAAAAGTCATGATGGAATCACGTAGATATAGAGAAGCAGGAACTAGTTCAAATGTTGACCCTCTTATTTGACAGTGGTTCAAATTTAGCTCCCTGAATAAAATGTACATCACTAATTATTTTATATTTGCTATTAATTTTTAAAACTCATCTTTATCTACTGGAACTCTATTTTTTAATGTTACATTATATTTCTATAGTTATGATGAAGAAACATATACACATCACACACACACAAATACATAGGCATTCTCTTTAATGTGTGTACCTTATTCTTATTGTGTATTTGAGTAGAGTAGAAATAATCAGAGAGAGAGAGAGCTGTAAACTTTTGCAAACATTTCAACAAAGAACTTTCAACGACATACAAATGATCTTCATTTCTGGGATAGACTACCATTCCACTACTTTGTCAACCAGGCTATTGTGACAGAAGTAAGTTAGAAAGAGATTTAAAAAACCCAATTTTGAAACAAGAAAAGTTAAAAACGATTTTGAACTCTTTGATGTGAACCAAGTTTCTAAACTTTTATCTTTTGGTCAAGAGTTAATTCTCTGTACCTTCGTGTGTAACATATACATAGAGGGCATCCCAAAAAAAGCGCCCAAATTCTACACAAACAGATTCTTCTTTGGAAGTACATAAAAATTGGCTAAAAAACTGTACCTACACAACCCATAGTTTGCGAGAAATACGAAAAACAAAGTATGACGTCTCAAACACATTAACAGCAGTATTTTCAATTGCTTATAAGGGCAGATGTCCAAAGTGTGTTGTCCGAAATGCATATCGCGGAACACTAGTACCCGCCGTGGAATGGATGAGTGCACACGACGCACCGGCCTGGTGTGCACGGAAGAAGAGGCAGTACGCAGAAGATAAACTTCGTCCGTTTGTGTAGTCACTATATCTCGATACACCAGTGCTTCTCAAACTTTCAATATTTGTGACTAATGATCGATCATAATTTTCATCCCCCCCATACAATAACAATGTACTGAATTCAATAATAAGATACTTTGATGCTAAAGCTGCAATACGACTTTAACCTCGTAAGTGCTCAGACAATGCATTAATTTTCCCAGACGTATAAATAAGTCTTTCCGAAGTAGGATCTTTTCAGCGCACTGCTTTCCATAAAATTATTCTGAAGACTTTGGAATGCAATAAAAGGACCTTGACAGAGTTTGCGACAGATTTACTTATTTCAGAGAATAAATAAATCTTTCTCTGCCCCCCAATACACCTTTTACGCTCACCTACGTGTTAAAAAAACGGTGGCATTGAGGAACAAATCACGTAATTTTTAATCGGCATTTAAAAGGGATTAATTATAAACCGTTCAAATTATCAAGATAAGAGTTAATTTTTATACAATTTTTGTATATGACAAGACCATGGGTCACTGGTAATTATTAAACTTGTTCATAACTTAGTAGTTCTTAACTTAGTTCTTAAACTAATTAAAAATACATTGCGCAGTACTGATATATTTATAAGTGTATTGCATCAGTGTAAATGTATATTTTATTATTTTTTTATTATTTCAGAATATATTTTATTTGTTTATTTTAAGTAAATTACTATTTTTTAAATAATCTTTTGTTTCGAACTCCCTATATGCTCTCTATAGCCACTGCGATACACCAATTATTTAAGATTGTCCCACAGGAAAAACATCCCTATGGTGTGACCGCAATGGCTGTAGAAATGGATCCCCATGTCTGATCTAGGGGCAGAGTATGCCATATTCAGCCAATCACGTATAGGAGCACAGAAATGCGCTATAGCCCCATCAAGAGCCATAATTTATTCATTATCATTTACCGTATTTTTCTCGTAAACCATGGATCCTACAGGACTTTTCTTTGGGCATTTTTTATATTTTTTATATACTTCTAGTGAAGAATCCAGCTGTGCAGAGTTTGCGCGCTATTCTTGAAACAATCTATATACTATTTTTCTTTGATGTCATGACACCTACAAGAATTAAAATTATATTTCCATTGCCCGTTATGCAGGTGCAGTGGACACATGGGAAAGCTGCATCAAGACTGTGAAATTCCTTAAATGAAAAATTTTCATGTTCAAAACTAATTGGTCACTTATGTGTTTATATGATATTATATTTATAACTTTTGTTTCGTTCGCAGATGCTGTGAAGCGGGCTTCCGTGTTCATCTTCTCAAGTTGCATCACCCTCCTGCTGGGATACCTCCTGTGCATTCTGGGAAGCCTCTGCAGGCGGAGGCCAGTCATCTCCTTCGCCTCGGGGGTCGCCTTCATTCTCTCAGGTAAAAACTGTGACATCTCTTTCCCAATATCTCTCTTCATCCATTTGTTTGTTTGTTTATGTGTGTGTGTTTGTGTGTTTTCTGTATAAATGTTTGCAGTGAGAAAAACAAGTCATGATTTCGTTTGAAAATGCACATTTGAGGTAAATGGTTTTAATATATTTGTTTTTAATGGGTTTTCCTCAACTCAAACACATTTTAAATATCTCAGGGTCAAAACTTTTAAAATTCTTTTCTCCCATTTTAAGGTACTCGATTGAGCTAAAATTTTCTATACACGATTGTTTTGGTAGAAAATACCATAATTTAATAATAATTAACACAGATCAATTAATTAAAACTAATTTTTCAAAGCATTACAGATGCAGCTAAGTTGGCATCATTTTTAGCGACCAAATTTGGTGACTTGGGTATAAACTTTAAAAGCTTTTTTCTCACATTTTAAAGCGCTGGATTAAGCTGAAATTTTTTATACACGATTGTTTTGGATGACAATATGCTACTTTTATTATAATTAATAAAAATTAGTTGATTAAAACAAATTATTTAAATAATTAAATTTTGCTCACAATTCCAATTGAAATAGTTGAATATTTAAAACCAGCAAATTGAACTATTCCCTTGTTAAATTAATTTAACTCAAAGTTTCATCTCGCTCTTAAAATTTAAGGTACAAAAAATTATGTTACGTAAAATGTGAAGTGTGAAAGAAAATCCACATTTAAGGAACTCAATTTTTACCGGTGTTAATATAAATGTTTACAATGAAAAAAACAAATCCAGTTTGCTTGAAAATGCAAATTTACAAAAACAAATTTACATTTGTTTCTTATTCACTTCTCTTAGAAAGTGTAAACAAGAACTAGAGTGAAAGAAAAAGAGTTTTGCGTATAACAATATTTTTAAGTAGATTTGTCATTTTAAAGTAAGATGTGTTAGATATGTGAGAGTACATTAAAATTAAAAACTTTTTTAGTTACTTCTCAGTTGCTGTGGCTTTCCGAGATAAATAGTTTCCCTCTCAATTCAATATGCCGACTTATGTTATTAGGGCATTTGAATAAATTCAATTTCAAAAGTATTTTTCCCATTCCGTGGACATAAAAATACTTTTAACATAGGTGGTCTAAAGCAGTGGCTCCCAAACTCTGTTCCACGGAGCCCTGGGGTTCCATGACGCATATCCAGGCGTTCCACGAGTCACAATCAAAATTTCTAGAAGAAATAAATATGTATTCAAGATGGATTCTGGATTCACGTTCTCTATCAAGTTTATTTACACTCATGGACAAAAAAATTAGTGCACCAAGAAGGAGCCGTCAAAATGAAACGAAATTTTACATACGTAATGATTGCTTTAATATAAGTAAACGATTCGAAAATCAAAGAAAAAAGATCATTTATTTCAGAGAAAAACGCAAAGGAACAGAGGATTTAATACCCTGTTGAACCCCGTCTAACGCGATGCGATACGATCAAGCATTGAGGCATACAAGTTCTGTATGATTTCTGAAGAAATTTCGTTCCATATATGCTGAAACCTTGCCTCTAGTTCGTTCAAACTCGTGGGATGCCCAATTTGCCATCCCATATGATCCCAGATATGCTCGGTTAGAGACAAATCTGGGGATTGGGAAGGCCAAGGAAGGGTAATAACAGTGCGGACACAGTCTTGTGACTCCCTTGCTGTGTAAGGCCAAGCATTGTCTTGTTGAAAAATGGTTCCTGAGAGCCGTTATACGAGTGGTAACACATGTGGTTGCAGGAAGTCATGAACATTCCGCTGTGCTGTCATGGTGCGACAGATCAATACTAGAGGTAACCGTGTATTGTATTCAATGGCACTCCATACCATCACACCAGCTGTGGGAGTGGTGTGTTCCTGTAAATCAAAGGCAGGATTGAGGCGTTCACCACGGAGTCTCCACACACAAACATGATTGTCATCATTGCTGAGATTGAATTTGGATTCGTCGCTAAAGACTACCTGGTTCCATTCCACTGCAGGTCAAGTTTCATTGTGCGTGGAACCACTCCAAACGGAGGGATCGATGGGTGGGCGTCAAGGGCAGCACACGTAATGGGCGCCGTGATCCCAAATGTCCTTCAGCAGGTATCCATCGTATGGTTCGAGAAGACACAGGGACCCCTAGTGAAGGTGTTACCTGTGCCTGAATGGCGGCCGATGAAGAAATTGGCTGTGCACGTACATTTCTTACGATGTGGTGGTCTTCTCGACGACTGGCGTCCTGAGCCTGGTCTTTGTGTAAATGAATCTCTCGGATCCACTGGTCCCAACACCTCCTCACAACACAATCAGAGCGGCCTAATTGACGAGCTACTCAGCTAGCTGACCACCCAGTTTCCATCATGCCTATGATTCTCCTCTCAAACTGCGACAGCTGCTCATATTGTTTTCGAAAATGGCGTAATAACATGTCTACCTCAGCTCTTTCTTTGTAGATGATTCAGCATACTCAAACAAGCTTTGGTTGCCTGTTTTATACTCCACGGAGAACAACATTAAACGCTCTCTACCGGCTATACGTAATGCGCAATCACACTGCATTTCTAACCATTTTCATATCTCCCTGACATGTACCTTCATGCCAAGTTTCGTTACGATCCCGCAATTATTTCTTGGTGCGCTAATTTTTTTGTCCATGAGTGTATTTCTCAACTTGAGTAGCTATAAATAAAGTAAAAAACAAATTAAACTCTGAATAATAATGCCATTGCATTTAATCTCAATAGACATAGACTTCGACAGTTTGTGTGAAAAAAAGTAAGCACGTATCCCAGTTATTAAATAATGCATGGATAAGTGATACTTGGATAACAAATAATATTATTAATAAGTAAAATTATATTAAAAATCAGATTATAATTTTTTAAATAATAGTTGCAATATTTTTTTAATTGTCTTAACATAAAGTGCCCATAACATGTTGATCTACTTCAAATACTATTTTGAGATATATTCTTCGAAGTATGTGTATGGAATGGAGTTCCACGAAAACACTCTCTAGTTCTAGGGGTTCCACGAAAGCATTTTCAAGTTCTAGAGGTTCCATGAAGTGAAAAAGTTTAGGAATCGCTGGTCTAAAGAATCAGTGATATTGAGTGAGTAAGTGTTTATAAACGCCGGAGCTGCACAAAAAGCAACACAAAAACTATTCACTGATATCGAAGGCAATGCAATACATTTTTTCGGATATTACAAGATTAAATTCGAGCCTTTACTGATAACAAATATGATAATTAAACATGGCAGTATAGGAATGGTGAAATTACAAGATATTTAAAATATATTGACAATACAATAAATATTAAAATTTGTCTTGCTAAAAATATTCCTTTGATTTTGCATAATGATTGTGCTAAGGAACTACTATTTTTATAATAGAAAATAATAATATTATACTGTACATAAAAGTAAATAAATTATATTGTTTTTCTTCAGATAATTTTTAAGAAATGTTCTGTTTTAATATTTATGAACTCACACTTTTTAATAATTCTTTTGCAGTCCCTTACTAAAAAATTGGATCAGTTAACTTTCTTCTAAGAATCCTGAAAAAAAATTGCTTAGCAGTCTTAGTAGTGGCAGAAGTAATATTTTTCTTAATTTATTTTTTTACTGGTATTTTGATCTGATTGCATGTTACAGGTTAATTTTTTACAGAAATCACAAAAAAATTTTTATCAAATTATTTTTTAATTGCTATAAAGATCCTCATAAAGAGTATATCTCTTTGAACTTCAATACTTGATGTCTATTAAACTAAATACTTCGAGATTTTAATAGCTGTGATGGACATAAATTAATCATATAAAACTCTTGTGTAATGTAAGTTCAGAGATCTTTCTCTTATATTCTCTGAGAACCTACATTATTATTTTAGAACCAATAAAGCAAATTCTTAATATTGTATAAGATACAACAATAACTGTGTAATGGAAACAAATTAAAGAATCTGACACAGACTTTTCTCATGATATTTTACCGTAACTCCTATAACTAGTAACACATAATGAGTTTTTGTTTCTTACTAATCACTAACAGGAACAGTCATAAATCATTTTTGTATTCGACTTCTTTTCCCCTATCCTAAACACTGTAAGAAAATTAATACAGCTTGGCTACACTTCATCAAAAGATAGTGTATAAGTACAAATATAATGAACTAAATTCATGTGACGTCATAGTCACATGATAGCTGAGTCACGTGTTTTCAACCAATCAGTTCATAAATTAATGCGACGTCATAATTATGTCATAAATATAATTAAGGGTTTCCAGCCAATTAGTTCATGCGCTTCAGTGTTGCCAACTTTTGCTTTTTGCAGAAACTTTCTTTTAGAAAGTACATATTTGTCAACGATATAATAATGCGCATAGTTAAGCAAAATGCACTTAATTTAAAAGTATTTGTAAAATGTAATTTTTTTTTTAATTTTGAAAACTGTTTGAAGAATTTTAACACGTAAACTCTTTACCCAATGATCAAATTTTAAATGTTATCTAAACTTTACAAGTTGAACAACTACACTGGTGTGCAAAACTTAAGCAACAATGTAAAAATTTAGCAGATAGCCATGAAATTGCAGAAAAGGAGGTCTGGAGATCAGTAGAGGGAACACGTAAGTCAGTAGAAACGTCATGCGTATGCAAATATCAGGAACAAAACGTCAGAAGCGATGTGAGCGTACGCAAAACGCGTGATGTCGGCGCGCACTGCTCAACAGTAGAATGAAATGAAGGACGGAGACGCAATTCACCATATTCTCTGCAAGTGCCAGTGAGTCAGTTCGTGAAATATGGCTAGAAGAAATCACCTGGACGACTTCCCGTGGAAAAGATCTGAAAGCTGGAGGAGGGGCGTACTGTCACCAGAGAGCGAGAGTTGGGAATCAAAAAGTGCCGTTTCGCGCGTTTGGGAAAAGTTTTCCCAAAAACCAAGTACAGCTGTTAGGGTTGGGTGGCCCCCCGAGAACGACAACCGGATGCCCGATATATCACCCCCGCGGCGAAAAAGATCAAAGAAGCGGCGCCATTTTTCAGAAACTCTGCACAGCAACAGGTCGAAAGGTAGGGTTTATTTGGGCCGACGCCTTCAAAAGGGGGCCTGCCCACCCGCCGTCCGAACGCTGCCTCCGTTGAAAGATTGCCACTAAGCCACCTTTTAAAGGGGAAAAAGAGCACAAAATTTTACAACTCACAATGGAGTCGTGCCCTTTCTTAGGGAAATCGGTTCAGTACCAGGATTCTCGTGCGTTTTGTTTTGGAGAGATGGGGACCCGGTTTTATCCCAGTAAATCAAAAAGACATCGTAACGGTGGTCCTGGAGTTCTTGTCGGGGTTTGGTATTATGCTGAACGGGGAAGAGTTTCAACATTTTCAATAGAGTGTTGTAGATCCTATTGTGGGGAGGTACTTCCCCTTTTCTTTTTTTCCCAGGTACCATTCCCAGACTTATTTTTTTGGATGACAATGACGGGCCCCATCGCACCTTTGCTTTTAGGGGCGCGGTGTTTTTCACAAGGGGGCCGCGTGTCCCCGATTTTTAACCCATAACGGGGGGAGTTTTTTGGGGACCGCCACGCCAAAAATCCCGGGGAACAAAACAACCAAAGATGTTGATTGAGGAAGGGGACCCCCTTTAAGAAATGCGCCCGCCTATATGGGGGACGGGAAAACAAATGTAGTAAGGGGGGGGCAAAACCTATTAAGGAACATCCGTTTTTTTGTTCTTCCTGTTGATCGACAATCATGAGTCACGATACTATGCGTTCAATAAAGCTTGTTTTTTTTTTTGATTCCATACCGTATGCGTTGTTTTCCCTTTTTTTCGCGCCGAGTTTCGTCATCCTTACGTACATAATACTCCCCCTCTTTTCGGAATTTTCATGTCTTTTGATGTTTTTCGTGAAGTTATAAAAAACCCCACCTGTTGCTTAAGTGTTAACCCCGTGAGTTTGTAAATTTTTTTAACAAGGGGAAAAAGGATTGCCTTTACTACGTGACCATCATGAATTTTGTCCATTTGTATTATATCTAAACAGTTTTGAAAGATTTTATAAAGGCATATTATTTGAAAGCTGAATGAGAGTTACATGAATGTTGCACTATAAAACTGCATGAGGTCTATTGGTGGAGGACCTCGTAATTTTGAATCATGGTTAAGCGATGGACGACACCTGACTTGGTACCTTCTCTTTTAACTTTCAAACCACACCAACGGGAGGATGTTTCAACCTCGGCATATTTAACGTGCATTAATCCCTTCTACACGATGGGTCTTCATTGGTACTAGGCTTGAACTCATGATGCGCCACCCACGAATCCGTGATCTTGATCACTAAGCTATCACGCCCAGGGCCGTCTAAAGACTTCTTGAGGCCTTGTACTCACCCTCAAAAGTATTCCCTGGGCCCCTATGCAAATGTAAGCCTTACCTATGACCTTTAAAATTTGGCAGTACATAGCGTACGTCGTAAAATACTCGTACAAACAATAACTCGAAACAAATAAATGTGTATGACTTACAATCGCACAAACCGACTTGACCAAATGCCGCCTTTTGACTGCTTGAGTAATGATGATGTATGGTGGTTGGACTAGGCCTGTAAGTGGACAACGGTCATCCCATGTAGCCAGTTGACATATCGTCCGAAATTCCCATTGTTTTGGAGAATACAATCAGAAATTACATTTCACCGTTGAAATTATTCGAATATTATGATCTTATTAAGGTTGAGTTGAGAACTAGACGAGGTCCCTGTTGCAACCAAGGCCCTGGGCTCGGGCCCAAATGGCTCACTCCTTAAGACGTTCCTGACCACGCCCACGATAAATTTATCCAGAAATTATAAAATTATTACGGCATTTCTACTCGTAGCAATGTTGAATATACCCAAAAGACGCAATCTCCTGTAATACTTGGTATTTTTCACTGCTGCTTTTCGAATTAAAACTCTATACGGGGAAATATTTCACAGGCGTAGATATGAACATGCCATACATGACAGAAAAGGATACTTAGAAAAATTACGGGCCTTCCTAATTCCATCATTAAAGTTATAAAGCTCACACAGCATTGTGTTAAACAGAGCTGCAAAAAATGCTTCATAAAATGACACAGAATAATGAGACTTATGGACTTATTAATTTTGAAAAATGTCTATTATTAAATTTTGTTTTTAGGTGCACATATTGCGGTTATATATATTTTTTAATTCATGATACTTACACTTCTTGCCAGTTTTTAATTATATAGGGTACAGATTGGTCCCGTGATACTGAAATACTATATGGGAATCCATAAAACGTGAATTCTGAATTCAAATCCCCAATATTCATCTTATAGAATTTTCAACTTAAAAAAATGCGATAAATGGATAAATAAATAAATAAAATAAGTAGAGAATAATAAATTAAAATCAGTAAAAAATGAAGTTAGAAATGGTATGAGCGATAATTAAGGCGAGTTTTAAAAATGTACAATAGGTAAAAAAAAAAAAGTGTTGTGTTAAAATCTTGAAATGTGTTTTCGAATAAACAATATGCTTTTCAATACATATTCTGCTTTACAATAGACATCACATTTTTTTAAAAATATTGTTATTTGAAATTTCCAGAAAATGTTTTATTCAGTTCTGTTTCTGTTTGAACGAGAATGCAATCTCTGTGTATATATTTATGAATTTTATTGCCATTTTTGTGAGAAATAACGGACTTTTTTTTTTCTAAGAAGATGAGAGTTTTTGAGCAAAGCTTAGAATATTTCAAGCACTTTTAGAAGTATTGTAATTTTTTTAGTTCAAAATACAGATAAATATGTCATTTAAATACTGTATAAATATAATATTTTAATGAAACTATTAGAATTTTTAGAGGGCTATCCATAGCTGAAGTTTTTTATTAAAATTTCACTAGAAATTGCCAATATTTTCAAAAATATTTAAGTACAATGCTGTGAAAATTGTAATAAAATTCAAAACTTTTTTCTGCTTTAATTTATATATATATATATATATATATATATATATATATTTAATTGGAAGTGTCTGCATTTAAGAAAAAGTTCTCTGAAGGTAGGCATATTCCTTAAAACAAATTTATAGTGTCACAATTCATCCATTTTTTTTTTTGCAAAGCACTGCACTATATTGTACTTCCAACCTATGAGTAGCAAAACAAAATGTCTAAACGAAGTCCTGCTTGTCTAAAAAACTACGTAAGTACATAGAAACATTTAATCACGTTTTAATCAAATTTTAACAGCGTTCAAAAGTCATTCACCGAACTTTTTGGAAAGAGTTGTAACACACGCATGCACTCAGTAACAAAAGTAGAATACTTTAATTTTAAAGAAAAATAAAAAAACTTTTTCAATTCTTTTTCAAAAATAATTTTATGAGTATATGTTTTGATTACAGAAACACAAAAGCATTTGTATTGTGAGAATTTTTGTAACATTTAACAAATTTTTTAAAATCATTTTTACATTTCATATCAAAGAATTTGTTAAAAGAATGCAATGAATTTGTAGTTTTAACAGAACAATCACACACTAATTTAGTAACAAGTTTTCCCTTTTCATTTGCTTTCATCAGTTCAAAAGCGTTTTTGGCATTGAATTATGCAGTGATTGGATTTCAGTTAGACTGAAATCCAAAACCTCATTGAGCTTATTTTTGTGCTCCAGCATGGAAGAGAGATTCACATAATTTTTCTTCATCATATATTCATCTAACGAACTTTATTCAAATATGCTCTACCATAGCGATACTCAACCTGCAACCCGCGAGCCACATACAGCCCACCGGGTCTCTTTAAGTGACCCTTTCATGACCTATTGCTCCGAGAAATTTATTTACTTATGAAAATTAGGGGGAAATTCTTCGTTCAAAAATCAAATATATCAATTTGGCTGTAGATGTCGTATGGACGCGAATTGATATTTTTTTCCTGATTAGTGATAATTGACAACAGTGGAGTAGCGACCATTTAACGAGGGGAACTAATTTTCAACTATCTTTCATATCTTGCAAGCGAAAAATATTCGAAGAAAATAGGTTGTTTCAAGGCTATTGGAAAGTTGTCTATTTTGTAGTGAAAAACAAGCACGGATCAGTAATTGTTTGATTTGTCGCGAAATTGTTGTATTTAAAAAAAGTACAAATAAACAGGAATCTTTCAATAACACCTTTACTCGAAGATCTCTTTCAAGAGGTGATAAATAGGCTTTCTTGAGTAATATTTACAACAACAAAAAATGTTTTGTCACTGGTAATGTCACAGTGGTAACAAAGGCACCCTAAGAATTTGTTATATTATTGGTAATCATATGATACCATTTACTGATGCAGATACTGTGAAGGAATGATTCTTAAGTGCTGCCAATTTAGAAAAATTCAGTGACAAAAATAAAAAAAAATAAGCAAAATAGGCGTTTAAATACTTTGATCAATTTTCTACATTTGAAATTTTCAATGTTATCTTGATCTAAAAGCATTTCTCCCCTCCCCCTTCTATTAACCCAATGTTGCGGCCCGCGTGAAATAGCTAACATATGTGTGCAGTCCGGCAGAAAAAAAGGTTGAGTACCCCTGCTCTATAAGCTTTGTATCAAGGATTTTGGATGGCCTTTGTAAAACTCGAATATTGTACGAACGGAGCCTCAATTTTTCAATGTATTTGCTGTGCATGGATGCACATCTTGTTGAACAATACAGTCTCTCTCTCTCTCTCTCTTTAATTGTAACGACGCATAAAGAAAGAGCTCGTCTTCTAACACTTGTACGCAGCCTATGGGTTTTGCTTAACATTTAAGTACATTTAACAAGTTCTTCCTTCATAGGCAACCACTACCACACTATCAAACACCTCATATTTGGCGAGATAGATAATTAAAATTATTTATCAATTTTAAGATTACACCACTTGCATTGATATAGCCATCAGGACCATCTAAATTAATTATTCTCGTTCGAGAATATGACAGAAATCTGTGTAGTGGTTCATAACATGTATTCTTTGGTTTAATCGAACTGCCTGCTATGTGTGCTATCGATCACCTTGGATTTTTTTTTTAACGAGAAAGTTTTGTATTTTTTTATTCTGCTGAGTGCATACTTTTTCTTGAGACATTTGCTAGTCCTGTTTGTGTTTTGATATGAAACGATTGTCTTTTTCCCAAGCCCTAGGAAATTATTGCTTTTATTACAAGAAGTCATTTTTTCCCCTTTTTGGTTGTCTTTTCATTTTGGATCTATAATTCTCTTAAAATGTTAGAAATTTTATTACGACGACCAGCTTTAAGAAGACGAGCAATTCGCCATGCAACTTTATTCAAATTTTTATAAACTAAAGCGTGTTCTCTTTTTTTAAAGTGATTTAAAGGTATTCCTCTAAATATAGGTTGGATAAAAAATTTGCTTTCTAAATGTATCACGAAGAAAAATAAATAGTTTAGCACATAATTATCCTATTTAACTGAAAATAGTGGTTGTAAATCAATATTAAATCCTCATTTTTTTCATAATTTATAATAACTGAACAAAAACAATTCTTTCGAAAATAAAATTGGTAGATATTAATTTTTCAAAGTTATCATGGGTAACTATTATTAAAAGAAACACTAATAAAGTTAATCAGATAGAATAAAATTTATAACTATAAATTACACAAAAAATTCAGTATCTGTCCTACTTTTTTATAGAGTGTATACTTTTATTTCTTTTTGTTCCGTTATATTTTTTCTGAATAATGTGCCTATTTCTAATTTTGATTTCGACACTGTAATGGTAAGTACAAATTTAACTTCATTGTGGTTAGTGAATGTTCACAAAAACAATTAATTTTGAAGACGGAGCATGATGAACAAATTTAGATGCAATTGTTCAAAATTATAATAATATTAGGTAAGTTTTCCATCTGAAGAACTGATTTAAGTGAAAATTTTCTCTTTAAATATAATCGAAAACAACTTTAATTTAGCGTTAATTAACCCTTTCCCTGTCACTGGAATCCAATTCCTGAAAATCAAATGCACCAAATTGGAATGCCCGTACTGACTTTGGACATTAGAAAAGTCAGGGTTTATAGCCCATAAAATATGAAGCAGTGCTTTTTCTTTTTGCAAATGTTTAACGGAATGCATTTGAATATTTTTGAAAAAGATACCATATTAGACTTGAGTTTATATAAAAAGTATAACACAGATCACCATTTTTTTGTGTCCATATATTGTTCAAGGATTTTTAAAATTTCCACACCTAAAATCTCTCATGCTGTTTCACCATACTTAACTTAATAATCATTATTTAATTTGATTAATTTTGTTTATATTTAATGGTGCAAAATATGATAGCATTAAGGTATCCACCGTGATTTTAAAAAGGCGCATAAATGGATAATTTTCATGATATTTAGTGTCATTTAGATTAGAATACATGTATAAAATTATTTTAAGGACACATTTTGACAAAAAAAAAATTATTTAAATACAATATTTCGACTAAAAATTAACTTAGAATAACCTTTTTTCAAAATGTTCTCCTTTTGTGAAAAATGCTTGTATTATAATAATATTTTGCCTGTATATAGCCCTCTGTACAGAGGCTCAACTATGATTTTTGAAAAATTCACATTATTTTCAGAGTTACAACCAATTTAAATAATTATCGGTTTTTTTTCTTAACATTTCTCCCCTCTGTTGTCGTAAGACCTGAATAAACCCACTTCTAAGTTATATGTTTCAAACACATTCTAGTTGAGCCTCTGTACAGAGGTCTGAGCTATAAACAGGCAAAATATTATTATAATAGAAGCATTTTTCGCAAAAGGAGACTATTTTGAAAATGGGTCATTCTATGTTAATTTTTTGTCAAAATATTGTATTTAAATATTTTTTTATTGTAATACTATTCTTAAAACAACTTTTTATATATTTTCTAATTTAAGTGACACTACATATCATAAATGAAATCCATTTATACGCTTTTGCAAAATCACGGTTCCAAATGTAGTCGGATACCTTAATGCAAGTATGTTAAATACAATAAACATATTTATTTAATTTTTTTAAAATGAAAAATAATATTTTGTTCACTCTTTTTGTTGTTGTGATAAAAAATGTATAGGAGGGAAAAATCACCTTTTTGGTGCAAATATTTCCACAGGTAAGGGAATAAATCCAATCCAAATGACTTTAATGTGTAGTTCTAGTTTATCTTTAATCAAACAGAAATAAATCAAGAACAAATCTTCCGTTGGCTGTTTTGCAGGTCTACTGATCCTCACTGGCATGGTGATCTACATTTCGACCTTCAAGTCGGAAGTGGGTAACAAGCTGCGCCCAAAGTCCTCCTTCCAGGGGCCAATGTTCCGCTACCAATACGGTTACAGTTTCATCCTGGCCGTGTGCGGTCTCATGATGTGTGAACTGGCGGGAGTATTCACCATCTTTCTTTTCATCCACTGGCACAAAGTGGACATCAAGAAGAAGCAGCTCCACCAACATCACCACAGGCATCATCACCACCACCAACACAAGTACTGCGTCGAGGATCAGATGCCCTGTAGGAGACACCGGGGCGGCCGGAGGGGCTCTAGGCCGGAACAGGGAGGAGGAGGCAGGAGGGCCCTGCAACAGCAGCAACCCTTGCCCTCCTCGGAGTCGATGCGGGATCTCGCCTACTACAATTTCCCGCCCTTCTCTAGGGACACCACCTGCAACACGGTGTCGACCTCTGCGGACATCAACAGGGAGTACTCCAGGGAATTCTCGTTCGAAATACTAAGAAGAACGACGCCCGTCTGAGGGTTTCTTTTTTCTAGCGCACGGGGAAAAACAATTGAACTGATAACAAATAATAATAACTATCATGTTTATATACACACTCTGGTATAACAATTAATTAATTAAATAATTATAATAATAAATTTTACACTAGTTCGACCAGTGTGGTTCGCCGCGCAGTGCGACCACACGGAACTGTTTCAGCGCCGAAGAAGTGGTAAGACAAGTTCCACACACATAACACACATACATTAATACTTTAAAATACAAATTTGTTAAATAATTCAGACATTTTTATACCTCGTTAAACTAAAGCGATGATTAAACTTGATAAGGAAAAAAAATTTGAAAGCGTGTTGGACCTAGACTAAAATCGTTGGAACCGGACTAGTGGTAATGGATGTCGTAATCGAAATGATACTTTGAAGAACAAGATCTTTCTAAGGACATATATTGGATTTATGAAATACTAGGGCTTATGATAAGGAAATGGGAGGGTGTGCCTGGGGAATCCGATATGTACATTAAAGATCCAATGGATCTATAGCAAATTTGATTCCCATAAATGACAGAAACATATTATATCACGTATTCGAAAAAGCTCAAAAGGAACAATTTTTGTTTTATGGATGAGGCAATTAATTCAGATATCTCGTAAATAAAACTGTAAAATTCTTCTTTTTTATCGTAAAACATATATGAACGGAGAATTTCAAAATGTAATGCGTAAATATATAGGATTATGCAGCAAGAATAAAAAAAAATCTATTTATTGAGATGCGGATCTTATATATAGAACTATTTATTACATAAAATCTATAACCAATAAATTCTGCACAACTACTAAGCATTTCCAGAAATATTTATTATATTTGCAAATTATTTGAAAAATGAAATCAGAAAATAAATATGCATGAGAAATTTGGAACTCATTTGTAACGCATAATCGAGTCTAAAACACAAATTTTTTCCTTGTATGGAATTGAAATTTAAAAAATGAAGAAAAAGAAGTAGAGAGAGAGAGAGAAAGAGAAAAGGAATGAGAAAAAGCATTAAAATAATACCTTTTAAAAACCAATCTGTTTATTCTCACGTATCCAGAATGTGTTCGATGAAAATAATTTTTACTTTTTGGCTAAGTAAAAATGATGAATTGTGTAAATTATGCATTATGAGATACTTCTCAGAACTATAAAAATTGAGAGAAGCTTCTTTTTTTCCAAATGTGTTTTTCTTCAATTTTTTTTTTAAAAAAATGTAACATTTTTCACAATTTATTTCGGGATCTTTGGGAACTGAGATGCCAGTTTTGCTACCACTCTCTCATCTGTTGCCAATCGCCATTGTGCAACTTAGAGCTGTATGATATACAATTAACCACCATTTAGTTCATTGCCTTGCTGTGAAAACCTTTATCTTTTTGCATCCTCAAACAAAACAAGATTGTTCTGAATTAGTGATGGTCTTACACTAAAGGTGTAGCATAACTGACAAGAAAGAGAAATTACCGTTAGAACATAGAGAAAATAAATTTGAAAAGAAATACCCTCTCCAGAGAGATTCATATAAACGACAAACGAACGCTTAAAATCTAAATTAATTCAAAAGATTATGCGTATTTGAACAATTTATGTGATATTCCGCTAGTCTGGTTCCTCCGATTTCAGGTCAGGTGTTTTTCAGCGTTTAGACAACGGACTTTTGCAATTTTTGAAGAACTGCGCGCTCAGAAATTTTTTATATTCTGGTTATTAATAAAAATACCTCTCCTCGGTAGAAATCAAGTTATCGATTTTTTAAGTTATTTTCAATGGCATATCAGAATTCTTTTTTCCCACATTATTTAATTATTGTTGGCATTAGTGAAAACTTAGTGAAAAACAAGTTTTCATCTTGCGAATAATGTTCGAAATAGTCATATTCATCGATGAAAACAAGTCAAGTCCAGGGGTGGCAGAGATGCCTTTTACGAAAACATGTTGCGCAAAAAAATGCAACTATGATTGCTGATCAAAACCTACTTTACTTATACGAAGTTCGTAATCGCTTGTAGATGAAAAACCAACTATTTTGTAATTGTAGAGTGAATTCTATTTTTTTGTATTACTCTTCACTACAACATAAAAAGGACATTCATTGATTAAGCATCATTTGTTTCAAAGGCAATAACTTCAACTGTTACTTTTATATCTCATGAAACGTTGCCATTCAAGAAAGAGTTTTCATAAAATGGATCAAACAGTTTATTTTTAGTTTGAATGGGTATTTTTTTTTTTTTTCAAAATACACTTTTTTTTTAAGAACTGAATGCCTTAAAATATGTAAAAGAAAACAGAATATTTTTATTCATAGAACACAGTGAAGTGATATTTAACATAAGAATAATATCATTTATTATTAACAGCATTTTTTGGATTTTTTTTGATTTTATGAAGTTTTAGAACTATCAATAAGTTAAAAGTTATACTTAGTATCAAAAATTGGTTTTATTCTTACTTGTGTTGAAAAATTTATCTCAAGATGTTTAGTCATATTGCAAAATGTTCTGATATATTTGGAACACAGAATAATATGATATTATTTCTTGAGATATATTTACTTTTATTGAACTCAAACAATGCAATCCAAATATGTTCCAGTATTTTTGCCTATATACCGCTGTTTACATTTAAAATGAGTCAGAAGAATTAATTTTTGTAGCAATATATCACTTTTCTAGCGTATGTCAGTGTGTTTAGCGTATGTGACATTTCCATAATTGTAGCTGCCTCAAACCTATACAAGTTCCATAAATGCGATAACATATGCAAATGAATTTCATTGCACGTTTTAAGTGCCTGAACTTTTATGCAATACAGAAAATATATATCTTAAATAATATTTTAACTGCAACTGTTACTTTATTAACTTAAGTCATAAGTGAAGTTTTGACTGTAACTGCCACTATAATCATAATAAGGAATGTAACAATGATACTTCAAAACAGTTTTAAAATATTTAAAGTTTATAAATTTATGAATAAATCTCTTTTTGATAGTTGTAATTTAAATTGAATAAATATAATTGTTATTTGAACGTAGTAAATACTTAAAAGAATTCAAAAAAAAAATTCTTAATCAGGACAAAATACATCATTCTCTTGTTTATGTAGTGATATTGCACTAAGCTATTATTTAAATTTGGGAATTATTAAATTGGTTATTATGTAATATTTATCGGAATTCTCACACAAACTGTTCCTTTTTTTAAAGTTTTTTTAAATTTTTTTTAAAGGTTTGAAAGATGAAACTCTAACAAGAGAAATCATTATTTTTAAAATATTAGAATGTTAGAATCTGTAAAAATATTAATTGAAGCTAAATAACGTGTAAGGAAAAATTAAGAAAGTAGAAAATGTTTTAAAATATATTATATTTATTGTTTATTGAACAGTTTTTAATTTTCCGTAAGTTTTTAATTAGTTCACATTCCTTGGTGCCATCTAGAAGATATCTGCAATAACGGAAACAAGCATTGAAATCAAAACCACAAAGAGATTGGTAATTTTTCAAGGTAAACGAAGTGTTTTTGATAGCTTTGACAGTTCTTTTTTCTTTGAATCTTGAATTTAAATCCTGTAGATCAGTTTATTATTCTAACTAACTAATTTTGCAAAGAGTCTGAGTGCCAAATATTCTTTTGAAAGTTGTAAATACTTTATGTATATAAGAGATATTCAAAAATAAAGTTCCGTTTTGCATTCCAAGCAAGACGAATTCTTGTTTAACACTTTTAAAAGAACTGAAACTACACGTGTAACATACACCTGCGCTCTGATTTTGAAAATACCAGTCAATTTGTATGCTATGTTCCCTTTTTTCAAATGGAGTTTAAAATCAAAAGGCCCTTGATATCTAGTGATTTTCGACTTAACAATAAATATTTCTCAGATAAATTTTGTTAAATTTTGTAATTTAAGTACCCATTAAATGCATGGAAACGACAAACCTGTTTTTCATGTCACATTATTTCCCAAAATAAAAATTCAGAGTAAAAATTTCTTCACGAGTTACCTGAGAATAGTTGTTCTTTTTCAGAATACAACAACGATTCTTTGTTTTTTGTCTGATATTAAATTATATGAATATTACATAATTAACATCTGATCACAATTCCATTTTTTTTTTTTCTAAATCAAGCAATTTTCAATTTGCGATGCTAACAGCTCCAAAAGTTGGAAATGATTTAGTTGAAGATCAAATGGGCTAAATTCAAGACTGTCTCATGGTAAATGAATCACGTGTTTTTATTGAAGTGAAAATTGATACATTAAACTTGCACTTGTTATACTTGTAAAAGATAAAACTTTGAAAAAATACAAGCATTAGAAATCTTCAAAAAGTTTTTCAAAGTTAAAAAAAATTAAGTTATAAGAATACTTTTAAATTGAGTGCATTTTGCTTACCTATGTGTGTTATTATTGTTGACAAATATGTACTTTGTAAAAAAGTTTCTGAAAAAGTTACAAGTTATCAACAGCGTAGAGTGTGCACTCATTGAGTGAAAACGCGTGATTTCCCTTATGTGACTATGACGTTGCATGTATTTATGAAGTGATTGACTGGAAACACGTGACTATGACGTTACATGAACTTAAGAGATGATTGGCTTGAAACACTTGGATTTCAGTGTTCAATGACGGCACGGGAATTTATCCCATTTGTTAAGGATTTTTTGACTTAAATGAAATATTTGCAAATATCATGATTAAAATTAATTTGGAATTATTTGTAGATGGAAAAATTTAAAAATTATTCTCTTCAGTAAACACAAGTGATTACTATTTAAAAAAAGGATTCTAAAGAGATATAGTTTCGAATTAGCTGAGATCATAGATATTTGAGGCATTTAAATGTATTTGATTGTCCTTAATCACCAGATTTCAAGATATTAAGTAAAGAAACAAATTTGAAATTATAGAAATAGAATGCATATATACATCAGATCCAGTAGCGCACACAGGAATTTTTCAAGGGGTTGAAAGTTCACCATTCTTGTATCATGCTATTTTTGATTTTGTCGATTTTTAGGAACAAAATACAGTAAAAAAAACTAATTATTGAATAAATAATTAGCATTAATTAATAAAATTAATCATTAATAACAAATATTTAATTAAATTTTACGTATTATATACTTAGAATTATAACCAATCGGAAAAAATCAAGGCCTTTGGGGGGGTCAGGACCCACAGGAACCCCCCCCTTTTGTGCACCACTGATCAGATCTCATATATATAAAAATTCTAAATTTGAACTGCTTCAGATATGTTTTCTGGAAATAGTTGACCTGAGATTTCAACCTTTTTAAATTCTAAAATACATTTCTTTGCCAAAATATATTATTCTTAGGTACTACATACTTTTTACTTTCCCTAATGGGAAACACAATTCACAGTTTTTCTATTTTAACACAAAATATATCGAAAATGGTATCTATTTTCGTATAAGACAAACATTTTCCAAATCAGAGTGCAGTGAGAGTATGTTACGAAAAGACCTCCTAGAAGCTATAAGTGAAGTTTGTTCAGAAATTTTTACACTTCGTATAATAATTGTATTTAGTAGCAGTTAGGTAGGTTAAAAATTACTAGAGTTTAACAAAAAGTCTAACAGTGCTTGTTAACAGCTTCCTCGAATATTGAATAGTTAAACAAATTTAGACTTATAGATATTTATAAAGCTCGAGTTCTTATATTGAATCTTTTTTCCCATCAAATATTCCGGTAGCTTTTGTTGACCTGCTGTTTTTCCTATTTTTGTATCGTTTCTTTTTTGACCCCTTTAGTTATCTGGTGCTGTGGTATTAAATATTAGTACATTTGACAAAGGTAATCCCTAAAAAAAATCATAGCTGCTCTTCCTTTTTAAAACATCATTTAAATACTCAGGGATGATGTATGAAAAAATAAGGAAAATTCCGAGGATTTTATTATTTTTTAAAAAACAACAACATTTTTCTATATAATGTTACGAATAGAAAAAATATGACTTCTAAAAACTATAAAACCACCGTGATTTTGATGATTTTCCCTACATGTGTCTAAGATGTCATTTGTGTCATTTCTAAATGACATGATAGGGGTGGCATGCAGAAGTTAAATTCATATTTAATCAAATTCAATAAAAATTGATGTTTAATCATATTCAATAAGAAGTTGGTATTTAATCCAATTCAAGACAAATTTGTTAAATTCGAAAATAATTAAATCTAATGAATTTTTAAAAAATAATCATTTCGAAAAATTGACATAATTACCCCATAACAAAATTGACGTGTATTGAATTATATTCGTTTCGATATTGTCTCTAAACCTAAAGCTCCAGTAATCCATACTTTTACAAAAATTAATTTCACCATTTAAAAAAAATATTCGAAAATGATTACAAAATTATAAAGCTATCCACTTGCATTGACATTTAAACGTCTGTGTTTCCAATATAAACTTTAAAAAATTCTCGAGAACTAAAAGAAACACATTTTTACTAAAGCATGAACAAAGAACCACAAGTGCCAGATATCTATTTTTTGTTGTCCTCTGTGAAAGAAATAATTGAAAATAGAACAATTTATGCATCACTTGTTAAAAAGAGCTTTTGAGGATATTAAAATAAAAGCATTCCTGTTAATATAATTTTATATCTTCTGTAATTTTTTTCTCTCCAGCATTTCGAACAAAAATGCAAAAATTATAACGATAAAATTCTGTAAAACAGTGCAGCATGCGCTTTCAATAATTAGAATTAAGCCAATATTTAACCTTTTGTATTTCGAGAATAGTAAAACATTGTTTTATGGTATTAAAAAGAAATTTCTGAGATAAAGCTGAAGAATTCTATTTTTTTTCATTTCATTCTGTGTCTTACCACACTCTTAAAAGAAAATATATTTCATTAGTAAAATGGCGAATGTGCAAGAAGAATATATTTGCATTACGGTTATTTTACAGAAAATAAAATCACTTGCTACTTTTTCCGATGTGTTTTGGTAATCTAGAAATGTGCAGAACAAAATGAAATATACTCACAAATCCTTGTGTTCTGAGATTCTAAACTAAAGCTTAGAATTCTCCTACATCATACAAATCCTTGTGTGTGATCTGGGGGAGAATTCTAAACTTTAGTTAAGTGGACGTTATAGTTTTATAGTTCTAAATGGAATTCTATACATTTTTCAGAATAAATTTTCTGATTTCGTTTTATTATTATTTATTATTATTATTTTGTGCTTATTTTCATATTTCTTTTTGTCATGTGTTTAGCTTTAATTCTTTTAAGTCTAAATTATTTCTAATACCCCGTTTTATTTCCTCTTACAAACTTCTAAGTCCTTTTTTATTAAAGTAGGTAAATGTACATTCTAAGGGGAAAAGATTTTTCTCATTATTTAATAAATATAAATATATTTTTCTACGCATTTAGCTTAGAATAAAATATTTAAGAATAAATGTCAGAAATTAACTAAACAGAACTCTAGTACAATACTTCCATTTTGTCTTCTACAAACTCATCTACAGATTTATTTTATCCTAACGTGTGTTATATGTTTCATTTCTGTTTTCTTTTAAATTTTGGAAAGAAATCCGACGAGAATGCATGCTTTGTACATTACGAAAAACGGAATATATAAGCTTCACAAAATAAAAATCGAATCTCTTTCTGTAAACTGCGATTTAACACATCAGAATTTTTTTCTTGTAATAGGATAAAAAAATATTTTAAATCAGAATCTTATTTTTTAAGTCTGAATCTGAATGACTTAAAAAAAGTTCTCGTATTTGTTCCTTGTAAAAATAAAGCTGAAAGATAAAACATTTTTTTCCCTAAGTCCATAGACTAAATTTAGAACATTTTATTTATTTCAAAATCTGTTTGGCAACGACAGGAATGCTTTTATATTCTCGGAAATCCAAGCTAGTACTCGGTAATAAAAATGGTTTTAAAAAAAAGATTTCTTTTAAAACGTGGGAAATATCATTTGGTGCCGATTGTATTAAAATTTATAGCTACTATGTTTTTTCAATCAACATGTATGTCCATTTTTTTTCTTTTTTGAAGTTCTTTCTTTTCTTTCTTTTTTTTTTAATATAAAAAATGGAAGAACACTTTACAGCTTCTCTTCTCAGACTATAATCTGTTGCTTCTTTGTGTTTTCAGAAACTTATTTTGATTCCTTGCAGTGATACTACGGAGCAGTTTTTATGTACTATAATAGATTTAAAAAAGATTTTTGAGCAAATTTATACTTTGAAATGTTGAGAGATATGGATACGAAATAAAGTATTGTGGAAAGTTTGATTGTTGATGCATTTATTAAAATTCTTTTCATACTTTACAGACTACTCTTTATTCCTTGCAACACAATTGGATACTACATCATCAAACACACAACATCTTATTTTTATATACATGTAAGACATACGAGAATTAACTGGTAAGCTAAAATGTTCGGATAACTTAAATTTTCATAACAAAAAAAATATTAAAAAAAAGTATATTTAAAACTGTCTCAATATATTTTCTATTCAGTTTCATTCAAAATTAATTGCTGACTCATAAAGACAAACAATTATCACATGACTACACAAAAATAGTAAGCTAATGCAGATGTCTCAGATTTGATTGTTCATGACATCAAAACTGGTGGGCAAAAACGATTCTGCTTTCAAAATTTTTTCACTATATAGCAAAATTAATTACTTGCCTTCATCCTGTCTTTTTACATCATATGTTATAAAATATTTACAGAAATAAAAACTTTCTATGCGTTTGAAGAATTAATTGATGATTTTCAGTGTTTTTGAAGCTGTAATTTTTAGATATGGGACACTAATTACAAATAAAATACTCTATGAAAATGATTTTATTAAGCAATTGAAATAATACTCGTGTGCTTTTCTAAGCACAAGAAATAATACTATGGGAATTTTTTTTAAAAAAGATCAGATAATAGTTATTTAAAGGTAGCCGAATGGTCATGGTCACGAATTCGTGGGTGGCGATGTCGAGTCTTGAGTTTTCGGTAACAGGCTGTTGACCTAGACAGGGGTGTTTATTTGAACCACCTACCTAGGGTCCGCAGCTACGCCATGCATTCCTCAGACGACTGACGAAAGGAATCCCTATTCGGGTAAGTCGTTAGAGGGTTTTTCCCCTGTCCTTTGTTTGCGACTTACAGTAGGAGGTGCCACTGCAGGTTCAAAGCCCAGCGCTACTAAAGACCCTCCGGGAGAAGATAGATGCATCTTAAATCTCTCGAGTCTCAAATTCCTTCCATTGGCGTGATGTGGAATTTCGGACAGAGAATGCCATCTCAATTGTCATCCTCGTTACTTGACCATGATTTAAAATAGCGAGTTCTGCACCTATAACCTTAGTGTAGCTTTAATAGAGCACCGTTAATAAACACTCCCTCACTAGAATAGAGTCAATGGCCAGTTGATAAATACATTCATTGCCATAAAAATTTGCGCACCAAGGAAAAGTCGTTAAAATGAAACAAACTTTTACATATGTAAATATTAATTGGATATATGTAAGTGATTAGAAAATCAAAGAAAAAGGATAATTTATTTCAGAAAAAAATACAAATGAATGGAAGTTTTAGTACTCTGTGTGTGTTGGATCCCCTATAGCGCGAATGTACAATGCGATGCGAGTGGGCACATTAAAGCAGTGCTTCTCAAACTTTCTATACTCGCGACCCAATTTTCAATCATAATTTTCATCACGCCCCCTACATACAATAATAATGTATTGAATTCAATAATAATATACTTTAATGTAAATCTATAATACGATTTTAATTATAAACCGTACAAATTATCAAGATAAGTATTAAATTTGTATATAATTTGATAACGTACCCATAGGCACTGGTAATTATTAAACTTCTTCTTGACTTAGAACTGTTAAATTAATTATGAAATACATGATGCAGTACTGATACATTTATAAGTGTATTATATCAGTGTAAATGTGTATTTTATTATGTCAGAATATTATTTTTTCTGCTTCATTTCAGTAACTTAATAATTTTTTTAAATAATGTTTGTTTTCGACTTTTTGCTATACTCGCGCCCCCCTTGTAGGACTATCATGCCCCCTAGGGGGGGGCGCCCCACAGTTTGAGAAACACTGCATTAAAGAATACAAGTTTCGTATGATGTCCTGAAACATTTCGCTTTTCACAGATTCTGTAAACGCGTTTCACAGTTGCTAGTTCGATCAAACTCTGAGGATGTCCAACTTGCCATCTCAAATTATCCCAGATATGCTAGATTGGCCACAAATCTGGAGATCACGAAGGAAAGGGTGGTAATGAAGAGGGGGCAGTCTTGTGACATCCTTGCTGTGTGTAGCTGAGCATTATCTTGTTGAAAAATGGCTAAGTGGATCTCTACCATGAGTGGCAACACAAGTGGCTGAAGGATGTCATGGACGCATCGCTGGACTGTCATTGTGCCATGGATCAAAATTAGGGGTGACCGTGTATCGTAATCAATGGCATCCTATACCATCACACCAGCTTTGGGAACGGTGTGTCGCTGTAAAGCGAAGGCAGGATTGAGGCGTTCACCACAGAGCCTCCATATATGAACACGATTGTTATGACTGCTCAAATTCAATCTAGATTTGTCACTGAAGACTACCTGGTTCAATTCCTTTGCAGTCAAATTACGTTGTGCGCGACACCACTCCAAATGGATGCGTCGGTGGGTTGGTGTCATTGGCAACACTTGTAATGGGCACCGCGATACCAGATGTCCTTCAGCCAGGCGCCTTGCGATGGCCGAGAAGACACTAAGGCCCCGTAATGAAGGTGATGTCTGTGTCTGGGCAGCATCGAATGAGGCAGTTGGCTCTACGCGTGCGTGTCGTATAATGTGATGGTCTTCTCGAAGACTGATCTGTCCAAGGTGTCCTGAGCCTGGTCTCTGTGTAAAAGATATCTCTTCTGTCCACTGGTCCCAAAACCTCCCAATCAAATCAAAACGGCCTACTTGACGAGCTACTAGCCGAGCTGAGAACACCCGGCTTCCATCATCCCGAAGATTCTTCCTCTCTTGAACACTACAGCTGCCCATATTGTGTTCGAAGGTGGTGTAATGACATGTCTACCTCAGCGTTTTCTTTGCAAAAGATTAGATAAACTCAAACGAGCTCTTCTTACCTGTTTTATACTCCAAGGAGAACGAAGTTCAATGCATAGTGGCATCGCACTGTATTTCTAATAATTTGCATATCTGCCCAACATGTACCTTCGAGCTAAGTTTCGTTACGATTCCCCAATTATTTCTTGGTGAGCAAATTTTTATGGCAATAAGTGTAAATAGATATATTAAACATTGAGACATGACCTCGTATGTTAAATTATCCAACATGTGATGATACTTTATATTTAAAAATAATATAAAGATTGGATTCTGATTACAATTCGATGATGCCTACGCATTCGCATAACTCGGTTACAGATCTATTTTTTTTCTTCTAGTTTTTTTATAAAACCCCAAATTTAAAGTTAATATTTTAAAGAGCAAAAGAAAAAAAAATGTTCTCGGTTTTATTGTAATCGCGTCAATCAAACAACAGGAGGGCTTCTGGTGACTGACTTCACAATTTTCAATTATTTTTTGATCAAGTGAGGAAGATTGATGCCTCAAGCTTTTCTTTTTGATAGTTTTAAAGCTTTTCATTTAATAAAGCGTGAAATTTACCTGATTTGATTTAATGTTTTATGTACTTTTCTGTAAGCCTTTCCCCCTCGAAAAAAATAAATAAAAAACTGAATATTTATTTAAATTTAGCCTCACGTAATACATGTATTTGAATATTCTATAATTTAATTTTTTTTTAATAAAAGCTGCCCTAAATTCATATTCCCCCAAAAAACAAATAAAAAGGTGTCCTTTTTCCCTTTTTCCCCTTACGGGGAAATTGGTGCCAAAAAATAAAACAAAGTTAAAAAAAAATCGGGGTTTATTTTAAAAAAAATTTTTGAACTATTTGGGCAATTAAAAATTTACTTTGAACGCTTTCTTTAAAATTTTAAACCAAAAAAAAAATTTTTTACGATTATATGATTTCTAAAGAAAATATGAAAAATTTTATAAAAAAAAATTTTTTTTTTCTCAAAACATATAGGGAAAAATAAAAAATTTCCCCTTTCAAGTTTTAAAATTTAAAAAAAATTAAATCTTCAATTTTTTTTTAATTTTGACCCTTTTTTTCATCCTAAAGGGAAAGAACTTATATTTTATATTTCTTAATCAATTAAGAAACTTTTTTACTGCAACAAGTATATATTCACCAGTTAAAAAAGATACAAATTTTTCATAACCTAAGTTTTTGTTTTATTTTTTGAGCTACAATGTCTGATAATTGTATAATAACTGCCTCATTGCTCTTTTGGCGTGTTAAACACTTCCATTATCTCTTAAGCCTCCTATATTTGTACCAAGATTACATGACGAAGTCGATGCTATAACCGGCACCCCATAGTCTACATTCACTGAAATGACCACTAGGCTACCGTAGCGTCTAAGTCTCTTGCATATGTAAACACTTTCATCTTTTAAAATGAGCATTTTACAGGCCCATAATCACATTTTATATCCAAGTATATTACATTATTAATATTTCTCACCTTTCATTGGATTTAATATATTGCCATTATAGTAACGTTGAAGGTTTATAATGATGCCACGATCCATGTTTTAAAATGATTAAATCTTGAACTAAAATTCTAAGACGTTCTCCGTTTTTATCTTATACGCAGATTTAAGAAGTTATAAGCTTTTATGTGATAATGAGTTTTCCCATTACAACGGCTTTTACGATCAGCTTTGGGGGCAAATATGCTAAGTAGCTTGATCTAATGTTTCGTAACTGATTCGAACAAAGTTGCAACTTTTGATGTTATTCTATTTTTTTGGCAACAGCCCGATAACATATTTTATGAACTTTAAACTATTAAAATGCCTCTTTCCAAGTCCGTATAATTACTTTTAAAATTTTAAAGTTGCTTTTGAAAGGTGTTTTGGAATTTTCAATTATAAAATTGTATACACAGTTTCCTGCTCCTTAGCAATAATTTACTATAAGTTCGAAATGTCATGTGTTAGTAGTAATAATTATATAGTTAATCTTTCTTCTTTATGCTTCTTTTCAGCCATCTATGGAACAAAGCAATTTCTTCTATTCGATGAAGAAGGAATTGGTGTTTGTCGTCGTATTTAAATTGAGATACAAACTTTAAAATTTTACACTATAATAATTGGTTGCATACTGTTTTGATGCCTGTTTCGGCTTTCTAGAAAACCTATTGATTATCTAACAGCACGAAATTTAACCATTTTTTTTTCACTCGAGAAGCATAGTGTCTACCTTCGATTTCGTTATTACATTAAGCTTCAATTTTCATCAGAAAAAAGAAGAAAAACTGTATAATCTGCATATAGGCCACTTCGTTTCTTTTCTTTTAATATTCTAAACTGGTATTACCATCGGAAGGGAGAAAACATACAATGTTTAGTTTCTTTGCATAATTTGTAAATTTTTACTGTGGCTTCGCAAACGATGGACGAAAATTCCATTTTCTTCTTTTTAAATTGGAGTTATAAAAACGAAAATCTGCATGATGTTCTCAAGAAAGTCAATGGTTTTTTTTCCATTTATTTTGATTATTGTCCTTTATATTTTTTTTCATAAAATTTGAGTTTTATTTCATGTCACTTCAACAGGGCCTTCATCTACTTTTTTGACGGACGCCATCTTGTTTCGTGTTGCAACGTTTTTAAATTTGAAAATAGTGCTTTAGCACCTTCAAATCATAATTTTAAAATCGTCGCCAAAGGGTTGTACCGAAATAGGAATTTTTTTATCTACTAATTTGGAAACAATTTTTTTGGTGTTAAAATTTTTGAAATAATGTCAGATTAATATAACCACACACAATTACTTCACATGTTCAATAAGTTTACTGATAACCTATTTCTATACGCCCACAAAAGAGTGATTGGAAAAAATGGAATGCTTTCAAAATAAAACTTTCAACGGCAAAATGAAAGGAAAAATTCTTCAAATAATAACGGCAATCATAATTGCAATCATAATTGTCAAATAAAAGAATATACTTAGTGAAATTTCGAATTCTGTCAAGTATGGTCAAATTTGATACCATTCATAACGACTAACTTAAGATTTTAATGAACACTGAACTTGTGTTGTGTTAAATTTCTGAAAAAAAAATTCTGTGGTAGAATACAATTTTTGATATATCTGATTCCTCATTGTAAATAACAATCTTAAATTTCAAAAGCCTTAAAACTTTAATGTTTTTGAATTAAAACAGTTGAATGGTTCATTTATTGTTACAAATGAAAGTACGAGTATATGGCACTGGACAATAAAATATTTTCTGCTAAAAAAATTCAAAAAGAAATGTGTATTGTAAGAAAAATAATTTATATTGCTTTAGAAAAAATATTATGAGAATGTTTTTTAAAAAAGAGGTAGTAAGAGAAAATGAAGCTGAACTGGTACATTCTGCTTTCAACTTCCACACTCTATCAACGCGAGGAATCAGAGACTTGACAGATTACATGTGCACCAGGCTCTCTTCCAGGCGGGTCTTCAGAGGCAACGAACTCAATCCTGGGACTCAATAGCACCGATCACGAATTCCTGACCATGACTATTCGGCTGTCATGGACATACGTTTTAAGTCAAAAGTAATTTGATTATTATATATATATATATATAAAACGTAGCACTAAGAAGCAACACTATTGCTTTTTACAATTTTACAATGTACCTCAAAGTTTTGAGCAAATGTCGTATCGAAGACGACACTTCAGTGGACTCTCCAAATATCCACACCCCACCAATGTGAGAACTGACAAAATACAAGTTGAATTCATTCCAGTCCATCTCCATTCTAACGAGTCTTCATTGACGTCATGGGTCGAATCTACGATAGAAAACACAAATAAGGCACGCTATAAGTTCGTAACCATGACAGCGTGGTAACTACAGTCTTTATACTCGAAAGGTGGGAAGAGATTAAAACAGTGTTTCTCAACGCGGGGCCTAGCCCCACAAGGGGACAATTTGATTCTTAAAGGAGACAATTCGAAAAAAGACTCATTTAGATTATAAATGATCTATTTATTAGTAATATAGCCAAAAAAAATAATAATATATACATGGAAATACGTTTAACATGAAAATTCTTTAGACGAAATATCGGCAAATACAAAATAATGACATAATCTGGACAATCTGGACCTCTGTATAATGAAGCCGCTAAAGCCCGGAAAAAAGTTCGTTATATGCAAAGTTCGTTATATAGAGGCTCATCTTTTACTATACTTTTATATAAATCACATAAAACAAATTTTAAATTCATAAACACTATATATTAAAAAAGGAATTATTCACACCTTTTATTTTTATTTATTTATTTTATATATCTTACACATCAAAAGAGAGAGAGAGAACAAAGAAAAACTGCAAAGAAAACAAGAAAAATAAAAAGAATGTCGAAGAATATGTATTTTCAATATTAAGAAAATAATTGTACACAAAAATTAATGAATTTCAAGGACATTTTAGAAATAAAGCATACAAGTAATATTAAATATACATTATTTATAATGGGGACACGGGACAACTCTACTGAGGGTGAAAGAGGATATCGAAGATGTTTCTAGTGAACTGGACAATGGAGTTAAAGATTGCACTTCTTGGATGAAACGTCCAGAACACTATTGCTCTCAGCGAGTTAGGATCGAATAAAACCAGTTCAAGATTTATGACCACACCATAAAATGTGATAAAGAGAGAATAACTTGAAATGTTCAGAAATTCTTTAAAAATAGGTAGAACAAAAAATTGAATCACACAAGAAAAAGTTCGTTATATAGACAAAGCACTTCGCTAAAGAGAGGTCATTTTGCGACATAGCTATCGACAGATGGCTATGTCTTGGGGTTTCCGCGTAAGTTAGAGGTGTGGGATTATCGGAAGGATGAGACATTCTATAATTCTTAATATGACTTTTATTAAGAATTTAACTTAAATACTTAGATATCGAACAAACTTATATTAAGTGAGAATAAACCAAAGTACGCCGTTTTAACTAACTCAGATCGCGCAATTAGATCACTTATCAATATAAATATCTTATATCTGCCTAATCGCAATCTCAATATTATACTAGCGTTCAGAATATAATCCTCCTACCTTGGTTGAATACTCAACGGTTCAATTAACTTCAGATATTCAGGTTAGGCTCGAGTGCAATAGTATGCACCTTGTACTAATGGTGGGATCTCCGTGATTCCTTGGTAGGCCGTCTATAATTACACTTCTACCTTTTCCGAACTAGCTTCCTCTAAATTGCCATTCTTGCTCACTAAACTTTCTAGCCTTTTAAAGGTTATCTTATTTGCATCTATGCTTCGTTTTACTTCTTGGATTTGGGTTGGAAAAGTTTTGCCATTAATCGTGGCCGTCAAAGAACGTAGGGGCTATGTTAGAAGAAGAACGCGAGAGATGTCACAATTTTACTGAGAAAATCGTGAAATGTTCAAGGTTCCAGGAAGAAATTCGCTACATAGAAAAACTCGCAATATAGAGGTTCGTTATATATAAGGTTCGACTGTATGTTCATGCATTTGTTCTCTTCACACAAAACGAAAATCTTTTAACATGAGAAGATTTCTCTTCTAGGAATAAGCAAAATACGGAAAACTCCATACACTTATTAAAATGTTTCAGAAAGTTTCTGTATTATTGGACTATCCTACTCTACCAGCGGAGAAACTCGTTGCAGTAGATAACAATGTGTGTACATCATTAATTATGGTAGACAAAGACATTTTGGAGTTTGTTCAAAGTTAAGAAAACATCATTGATGCAGATTCTTGAGACGAAAATGAAATGAATAATACAGCTCCTGTTCTCACGTCATTGGAAATGAGGAACATCATGAAAAGTATACGCAGTTATTTAGACGCACATTCTAATTTGGGAAATGAATAATAAAATGGACTACATAGAGTAATTTTCTGACAATTTGATGCTAAAAAGAAAAATGCAAAGAAAAATAACAGATTGTTTTCCAAAAATTTAATAAATGTTTTGTTTTTCAAAAAAAAAACAATTTTGTATTAAATTTAAGTGTCATTGTGAACGTTTTCTTTCCATTTATTTTTATTAAATACAAGCATATATACATATCTATGTAGATAAAATGTACATCAATAAACTTAATTTCGGTGAATATGTTGTTTTTTTGCAATATCCTTTAACACGAAATTCTTTTAATACGAACAAATATTTCAGTACCCTCAGTTTGATGTTAAGGGGACACAGTACGATTCAATTGCCCAAAATCGGTAAAAAAATAAAATTTTAAATTTTTTTCCCTAAATTTTTTTTTTATATAATTTTTTTAAACCTCACAAAATTTGAAAGCTCTAAATTTAAAAAACGCAAATTATGAGGCACTTTCTTTTTTATTCACATCCCTATGGCAAATCAAAACTTTAAACTGCCGTATCTCAGTACGATAAAAAAAACATTTTTTCTTCATTTAAAATGCTAAGGCTTTTTTGCGCCCAATGCTTTGAAATTTTTTTTCCTATTCCCAATAGTAATGTAAAGAAATTGGTATGCATTTTTTTAATAAAAACAATATTTATTTTTTTTAAAAAAATTAAACTCAAATTTATACATTTTTTAAATTTTAATAAAGATTCATAAAAAGAATAAAAATACCAATCCGAACCCAAAAACCCCTACCAATTTTTATTTAAAATTTTGATGTACTTTAAATCAAATTTCATGCGTGTTCCAATTTTGTAGGAGAAATAGCATTTTAAAATCTTTTTAAAAAATTTTAAGTTTTTCCTTTTAAAATTTCATGGCTAGCTTTTTTTTGAAATTTTGAGC
Organism: Trichonephila inaurata madagascariensis; assembly: GCA_019973955.1. Lineage (NCBI taxonomy): Eukaryota > Metazoa > Arthropoda > Arachnida > Araneae > Nephilidae > Trichonephila > Trichonephila inaurata. The sequence goes on from BMAV01020790.1 coordinate 41,787, forward strand.
ACAAAAAAATGTTTAACGTAATGTACATACATAAGGCAACAAAAAAAATTAAAAATTTTAAAAAAAAAATTTTGCGTAAATGTACCATATCCCAAAAAACACTGTTATATATATATATACATATAGGGGGGAATAAAATTTTTATTCTTAGGAGGACATAGTAAGAAAAAGGTCGAAAAACACTGGATTAAAACGTTTGTGGATTGTTGCTAAATAATTACACTAAATTTTTTCTTTATCACGCCAAAAAGGGCGAACACCATTGATATATGGTAACCATACTATAATCCAGACTGCTCTCATCAGAGATCTCAACTTTTTTTTCTTTTTTGACGAAGGGTTGTCTATTTTTTTCTCGCTCTCAAACAATCGGTGCGCATTTAAGATGGAATAAGCAACTCAAGGAAGATGAAAATTGTTCACATTATAACGAAAGACATCTTGTTCATTTCTCACACAGTTAATTCCAATTCTATTCTCGGAAGTTTAGAAGTTTCTTTCCGGAGGAGGAGAGGAAAAAGACCATTGTGCTGTCGTCAATGACAATTGACACAAGACAACGATGGGGAAAGGACAAGATGGTAATTGGTGGTTCTTTCTCAGGATTTTTAAGGACTTCTTGTTGAGTGATAAGATTTGCGAGGAAAAGTTCTTCAGAACTTTTTAAGTAAGAAATGATCGATTCCCAGAGTAAAAGTGATTGATTTTCGGCCGAACTTATCTTACAAGATTATTTGTACAGGCGAATTTATATGTATTGAAAGACGTATTTCATTAAAGAATTTTAAATAAATATAAGAGATAAATATTATGTTCATAACGATAACTTGAATTATTGAATCCTGAAACTTAGAATATTTTCATTTTATATGTTTTATCACAATGTAAAAAAAGTTTAAATAAAATTACATTTGTAATAGATGTATGTTATTTAAGGAAATGAAAGAATTATAATACATAAAAATATTTATGTATCCTTTTTAATGACTAAATTGTGGGGATTTTCAGAGATTTTTAAAAGAGAAAAATATTTAGAATAGTATTCAAGCATGGGAGGAAAAAAAATGTAATTCCAGAACAATCATCACTACTTTTTGTTTTCTTTTTAGGATAGATTTTATTATATCAAACTGGTCCACTAACATAGATTTGAGAGGTCGAAAGAAGTATATATAATTCCACATAGTTTTCTCTCTCTCTTTCTATCATTTTTTCTCCCTCTCTCTCTTTTCTCTTTTCATATCTTTTTTCTCTCGCCCTCTCCCTCTTTTTCCCTCTCTTTCTTTCTCTGGCATTACATCAGTGCTTCTTTCTGTACTTGCGATTCATTTTTCAATCATAATTTTTATCGCGCCCCCCTCCATACAATAACAAATGTATTGAATTCAATAATACTATTCTTTGACGTAAAACTACAATACGACTTTAATTATAAACCGTATAAATTATCAAGAAAATATTATATTTTATATATAACTTTATGACATGCCCATAAAGTCATTGGTAATTTTAAAACTTATTCTTAACTTAGTACTGTTCAATTAATTATGAAGTACATTGTACAGTACTGATACATTTATAAGTGTACTATATCAGTGTACACATGTATTTTATTTTTTATGTTAGAATGTATTTTGTTTTGCTTCCTTTCAGTAAATTAATAATTTTTTAAAAATTATCTTTTGTTTTCGACTTTCCAATATACTCGCGCCCCCTTGTAGTTTTATCACGCCCCCCTAGGGGGCGCACCCCACAGTTTGAGAAACACTGCATTACATTCAAAAATTCAGAATGGATAGTAGATGGAAATCTTTAGTCACCGCTATTGCCAGATTACCATTTCAAAATCTTATATACTCAGCTATTGAAGGTGCAGGGTAAATTCATAAAAGTTTGGCTAGAGAGATGTTATAGCATGAGGGATTTAAATATTAAGAAGAATTTATTGAGCTATAAGGATCCACCTACCACCATCACTTCTTCAAAGCTAACCTTGCAGAAGAACTTAAGGAACTATGATGAAGATATAGCTGCCATACAAGCCATAGCCAACTAAACTATATAAAATAAATCCAGCTATAAATACTGTATTCTTGGTAGATTTATAAGCCATCGACTATAAAAATGACAATAGAAAAAAAACTCGTCGAAATCCATCTCTATTGGTTAACGTGTTGCCTTGTGGCTTAACAGACAGGGGTGGGTGTGTTGGCTGGTTATAGTAGTATAGATAGTGTATTATAACACTCAATTTTGTCGTGTTTGCAATGAAGAGCTTTTACTTTTAAAGCAAATATTGAATTTTTTATTTCTTAAAAATTTTTAAAATTTGAAAAAAATGAAGAATCTTTGCATGATGACGAGAGAATTTTTACATCATTCGAGTATTTGAGATACTGATTAAATATTAAAGGACACATTTTTTGGAAAATTTTAACAAGTCATAGAATTTTAAATAGAATTTCAAACAGAATTTTAAATTTGGTATAATTTTATAATGTTAAATATTATACACGGAGATTCCGGCATCTATACGGAACAAATTTTTTTAAGGTTAATTAATATATCATGTCCTTTAAATTTATTGATTAATTCATAAAAATCAAAATTTTGTTCTTTTTAAACAGTCAAAAATAATTTCAATTCAGTCCAGCTCTGATGAGTATTAAGGTATCCAACTACGTTCAGAACCGCGATTTTAAAAAAGCGCAAAAATGGATAATTTTCATGATATATAGTGTCACTTAGATTAGAATACATGCATAAAATTGTTTAAGGACATTTTGACAAAAAAAATATTTAAATACTATATTTTGGCAAAAAATTAACTTAGAATAACCTTTTATCAAAATATTCTCTTTTTATAAAAAATGCTACTAAAATAATAATATTTTGCTGATATAAAGTAAAGACTTCTCCAGAGAGTCTGAAATATGATTTTTGAAAAATCCACATTATTTTCAGAGTTGCAACCAACTGAAATAATTATTCGGCGTTTTTTTCTCAAAATTTCTCCCTTCTGTTGTCGTAAAACATGGATAAACCCACTTCTAAGTTATATATTTCAAAAATTCTTGTTGAGCCTCTGAACAGAGGTCTGAGTTGTATACAGGTAAACTATTATTATATAAAAGAAGCATTTTTCACAAAAGGAGAATATTTTGAAAATGGATCACTCTAAGTTCAATTTTTGTCAAAATATTGTACTTAAATAATTTTTTATTGTAATACTATTCTTAAAACAATTTTATATACATTTTCTAATCTGAGTGATACTAAATATCATAAATATTATCCATTTATACGCTTTTGCAAAATCACGGTTCCGAACGTAGTCGGATACTTAAAATTTGTTAGGAATATTAATTTTTAATAGCTGCATCCCTTATAGAATAAATAAATAAAATAAAACTAGTGAGAGTTTATTTTGTTTGATATTAATTTACGTCCCACTCTAGATATACACGAGGGCCATTGGCGACAGGCCTCGCAAATTTTCACAAGGTCAATTGACAAGAAAGACAACTGTTCTGGCCCTCCCCTTTCCAAACTTCCACACTACGCCAAGAGAGGACTTCGAGTCTTAACATAATTTACGGGAATCAACCTCTGTACTCTGAAGCTACACGCGAGTTGAGAGAAAGTTCTTTAAGCTACTTTGAAATTTTTTTTCTCCCTTTGAATATATGAAAAAAAGTCTTTCGTGAAGCTGTAAAAAATTTATTTAAACATGAGGCATTGTAAGAACAAATGCGTCGTAAAAAGTTGAATTTAACTAAAGAGGAGCGTTAAAAACGAATTTTGAAAAAGAAAAAGTAATGTAATTTTTTTTCTAAAAGTCAATTCTTACTTCGTTGGAAAAACGTACTGGCGCCATCTGCTGAAGCTAGTTGTAACTTCGTAAGAAATAAAGCAGAATAAATTTAAAATTAAGTATTAATATTTAATGCATGAATTAATATTTGAAAAAACTGTATTAACATCAAATGTAATCCACTACAAGTTTTAAAAAATGCACTTGAACTTGAATGGATGAATAGAAAGTATTTTATTAATGATTGAAAATTTGAGCAAGACATATATAACTAAATATATATACATATAGGGAGAGAGTGAACTTTTTGTAGGAATTGAAGAAAGTGTATGAAAAAGACAAAAATTTTTACAGAAGAGATTAGTTGAAAATTAGAACAACATTCTGCATGTAAATTACAGTTTTACAATTTGAGCAACGAGTATGAAGAGTTGTATAGTTTGTACAACAAGGGTTGGTACACCATTAGGGGGATAGGGGATACCCCCCTCATTCTTATAAATACATTATATCTCAAAACTTTTCTATTGATTGTTCACATTAACGTTACACCCTAAATCAACACGTCGACTGTTGATGACGGGCCTCGTAAGTCAAGAGAAGAGGACGACACCTGAACTGGTACATCACCCTCTCCAAAATTCCACACCACTCCAGTATGAGGACTTTGAGCTTTGATGTATTTAACGTGCATCAGCCCATCTACATGGCGAATTTTAGATGGCCCTTGGACTCGAGCCTACAGCATGTCAGAAACAACGCATGCTACAAGTTTGTAACCATTACTACTAGGCTGCAGTGACCACCCAAACTAATCTGTATTTGTCTAAGAGAATCCAAATCATAAATTCTGGCGACGTGTTACGTTAATTTACGTACAACACATAAAAACTATTGTTCTTGACTCTTATCGCTTGACATTGAATGAAAGTGTTGACTCAATGAATGAAAAGATGCACACTTTTGTGAAGTAGTGACTACTTCTGAACTGCAGCCAGACGTGCTATAAACAGCATTCATCATCTTCCCGCTCATAATTCTTATAAAATCTCTTACACAATCCGAGACCTTAAAGCTCTCTCTTGTGTCTGGCTGGATGGCGGTGTAATTTATCGCCAAGCTCACTTAACTTGTCAGCATCATTATCTCGAGGAGGAATTTTAAGGTGAAGTCAGCTCTTGTGATTAAAACATTGTAAAAATGTATCTTTAATTATCAAAGTTACACATCAGCAAGCTTTCTATAAATCCTGGTGAAACAGAAGTGTCTTTCGAAGTTTTTTTCCAGCTAGACAGCTTAAATTTATATGATAATTAAAATTATACACCTTTTAGTTACATATGTTGTGTTTTAAGTACTTTTATTTATTTTATTGAACAGTTTAATTCATCCAATATTTTTCCAGACATTATTTTTCTTTCTTTCTCGACTGAAAGATTTATTTATTACTAGCGGCCCGACAGACGTTGTCCTGTACACAAGTCTTAAATCCGAAAATTTCTAACTTTTTTGAATAAATCACCAATCTGGACCGTTTGGATGAAAAGTTTTATAAAAAAAATTATTACAATACCTGGCGTCATCACATGCACAGTTACCACAATTCACCCCATCGATTACGTGTGAGTAAGTGTATACTATGAACAAAGTTGAATATAGTAGAAGCTATTCTGAATAGAAACTTAAACTTGTTTTAATTAAAAGATGAAAAAGACAAAACTCGAGCTACTTTCGTAACACGTATATTTTTTTAGTGCACAATAAATAAATTTATCTTAATGCCATTGAATGCACAATATTTTTGGTTAATCCTTGAGGGGTACAAACAAACAAATGAGATGGTTTGCCTACCCTTGGACACGCAACATATAATTGGCCGTGCAAAAAAACAAAATTTTCCTTTCTTTTTTTTTCTTGCCGTGCATTAGCGGAATAAGCAACACACAGGGGTAAAACAATTATGCATTTTAAGGCTTTTAATTAATATCTTTTTAACTAATTGCTACGTCGGACCGAATTGTAAACCTAAGCCATTCTCAAATCCCCTTGAATCCCCACAAAAAAATGTCATCAAAATCGGTCCAGCCGTTTAGGAGGAGTTCAATCACATACACACGCACAGAAGAATTATATATATAAAGATATCTATATGCATCGTAATTTTAACCACTTGTCAGGTGCAACACATTCTAAATTCACATAATGTAGTATTTCTAAAACTGCGCCCCACTTGGGGGCGTGATAACTCTGCAAAGAGGGCGTAAACATACCGAAAACAAAAGATCATTTTAAAAATTATTAATTTACTGAAAGTAAAAAAAAATACATTTTGACATAATAAAAAATCAAATACACATTTACACTGATATAATACACTTAAAAATGTATCAGTACTGTACAATGTATTTTATAATTAATTTAACAATACTAAATTAAGTACAAGTTTACCAGTGACCCAAGAGCTTGTCATATATAAAATTATACTTATAGAAAAATTAACACACTTATCTTGATAATTTGTACGGTCTTGATAATTAATCCTTTTAACTTCCAATAAAAATGTACGCTATTCGCTATCCATTGCAAACTTACACGTAAGCGTTGTATTGGGGGAAGGGGTAGAAAAGGAACAAATGAGAAAATCCTTCGCAAACACTGTTAATGTTTTTTTATTCCATTCAAAAGCTTTTGGAATAATTTTATGGATAGCAATGCACAGAAAATATCGTACTTCGTAAAGACGTATATATATGTGCGGAAATTAACGCGTTGACTGAGCAAGACGTTTATATACGCCGGTGGCAGCTTTAGCTTCAAAATATATTATTGAATTTAATACATTGTTATTATATAGAGGGGAGGGTGATGGAAAAATATGATTGGATATTGGGTAGCAAATATTGAAAGTTTGAGAAGCACTGACATAATCCCAAGTGAGAAGATATAGATCTCGGGATAAAATTTTTTCTATGAAACCACTTACATCCCACATGAACTTAAAAAAAAAATTCCAATAGGGTGAATCAGTAATCGTATGTTTAAGTTACGCTGTTTCAATTAATAAGTCAAATTTTCTTATTCTGCACAATCAGTCGTAATTTACTTCATACAAAATCTTTGAGCAGTATAACATTATTAGAGAGCTCCTAAGAAAGTTTATTTTTATATATTATTAAAAACATATATCTTACGTGCATCTTTTTTTCATCACATCACAATTGGTTATTAACGATAACTCTTTATTGTTAAAGAGTTCAAGAACATCAAATAATTAAAAAACTTGTTTCTTTTTAAAAGCATTAAAGACAACTTAATTTTGTATTGGAATAGATTTTCTAACATTACATGAAATACCTTTAAGATTGCTTGCAATTTTTTTTTTACAAAGTCTTTATTCAAAACCATTTTTTTTCACTCTTTACGTTTATAAAATGTTTTTAAAAGATTGTCAGTTTCTCTAGAATCTCTACATTCACCAATATGAAACACATATTCAAAATTAAATTTCTTTTGTAGATATAAAGAAGTACACCTAAACAATTATTATGAATATCCGGCTTTGTCTTTTAATAAAAGTTAAACTCGTATATACATATTACAAGTTCCGTAACTCTCTCTCGTACTATTACCACCTGTTTTAATTTTAAAATGTGTATATACATTCTAATTTATCCGATTATTTATTTCATTTATTGATATACTGGATGATTCGCTACCAGACCCACAAACTTGCAGGGAGTGTAGGGATACAGAGATGACTCGGAATCACATAGGAATGCAGGATCACAAATAATGTAGTTGCGAAATATGGTGCAAAGAAGAAAAGAAGAACACATAAATGGGCCAAAAACTGACTATAGCAACACTTGGATCCTCACAGATAGCCGTAGCGCCATTCAACACTTGCAGGACTGGACTCGTGTGGATGACCTCGTGAGCATTCGAAAAATCAATAGATTCAATCAATAATCATAAATAATCATAATAATTGATAAATCAATCAATTCGAGAGATTTACACTTTAATGAAAATCAAGGACAAGCAAGTCTGGATAGCCCTTCCCAACCATCCAGGGATTAGTAGGAAAAGCCCTGGGGTGCTTTGGAATTTGACGGAAACAGAAAGAATCAAACGGCTGTGTCCAGATTGCTTAGTGGGCATTTGAAAGGCATGACCTTCGAATTTGGCCGTAAGATTTTCCAGACTTGTTCCGTGTCACCTATTGCCGGCTTCCCCTGAACATATCCTCGATTGTTTGGGGTTAGCTTTGGAAGATGTCCATGCCAGTCCACTTCTAGTGCTGGATTTTGCTAGGGTTAATGGTCTTCTCATGGATCTCATCTAGCTGCCACTAGATCCTGAAGGATTGGACACACAACAACAACGTACCTTCAGATAAATTCCCATAAGAAATATAATCCAAATTATTAAAAAGAAAAGGTTTAATTATATTGACACTATTAAATCCTTTTATAATGTTCCTTTAAAAATATTTATTGAAAAGAAAGCTTAGTTAAGATTTCAAAAGTGTTGTTCTCTATTCTGAGCATCATATAAAACTGAATTTATTTTAAAACTTTCAGAACGCACTCACTATTAAATAGAGCAGCGGTTCTTACATTTCCGATGGCCGCGTCCCCGCTTTATGTATCGGAGTGACATCGCGGTCCCCCAAAACTTTGAACATCCTTCAACGACTCAATATTCTTGATCAAAATACAAGTTTTAGTAGCGTTTCTTCATTGGTGACTATTTAGTCATCATGTCTAAAATGACACATCTTTCAATTTTTCCGTGAGGCCATTCAGATTCTGTAAAAGAGGAATTCTCGATGTTACATGAGAGACAACGCGAACCCCCTAGAGCAAGGATGGGCAGACTTTTCCACGGTGTGGGCTACTTCTAATTTTTTTTCAAGGTGTTACGGTCCACCCAGTGGCGAAGGTGTAGTGATCCAAAAGAAGGTATGCAATACAGTCGGACCTCCATTTTACGAACCTTTATTTTGCGAATTTTTCTATTAGCGAACTTTTTCCTCGAACTAAAAACATTTTACGATTTTCTACGTAAATTAACCTCCAAATAGCGAAGGATTTTCTATTCAACGAAACTTTTTCATATGATACGATTTTTTTTCTTCCGTATTTTATTAAATACCGTATTTTCTCGAATCTAAGCCGCACTTTTTTCCCAATGTTAATGCTACTGAAAATCCGGCGTGGCTTAGAATCGAAAGGGAAAAAATTATTGGATGAGGTATTTAGAACAATTACAGCTTCATGCATGTTTATAATACAGATAAAATAAGTAATTATTCACTTCTTTTTAGTTTTCCATTTCGGTTTATTTTCATTTCAAAAAATTGGATATCGATAAAACATTTTAGACTATTTTCCAATTTTCACAAAATCTTGTTGTGGGATGCGGCTTAGAATCGATGAAAGGTTATTTTAGAATAAATACTGTATTTCTAGACCTTTATATGAGGGAATGATTATTAGGTCTTGGTGAAGGTGGTCACCCGAAAATGTCTTGGCGGTCCACCGGTCGATCGCGATCGACTTGATGCCCACCCCAGCTTCAGAAAGGCGTTGCGGATTCTCAGGGATCCACAGACCACAGTTTAAGAACTACTGACATAGAGCATAAGCCTAATTAATACCACTATTAAGTGTATGAATGAGATAAAAATAATTGATGAAAAACAAATGTTCACTTCCTTTAAATTTAGCCTTCCTTTCACTCCAAGTAGGACACTCAAGGCTTAAATTTCACAAATTATTTTTTTTATAATGAACTTCATTCTTTATCTTGTTATTTTTCTCACAATAAACCATGTTATTTCTTAGAAAAAAAAAGTTGCAGACTGCTTTGAACTTGTGAAGGCCTTGTCTGAACTCTCTGTAAACACTTTCTATACCTACTAAAACAAACAATCGCTAAATATAGGATATCCTTAATTTATTTCATAATTTATCTTTCATCAGGACAAAATTAGTGTAATATAAATCAGAGATCCGCAACCCCCCGTCAGTGGATCAAATGGTGCCAGGCCACCTAAAGAACATTAAACTATTGCCATTTTATTTAAAGTGGTGCATTTCTCTCGGATTTGCCCAACTTTCCACGGAAATCACTTCATATTCCCCGTTAAATTATTTTTATTCATTTTTGGTTTAACTATATTTTACTCTAAGGCATATTTAAATGTAACTAAATTAAAATTGTTAAATCAAAACAATCTAAAATATAAACAATCAACGTGTCTCACCCTCAGCGGGCCGCGGTGAAATTATCAAACGTTGACCGGTCCACAGCGATAAAAAGGTTGCGGAGCACTGATATGAATGACTGAAAGGGAAATAGTTTAGGTATTGATAAATTAATTGATTAAATAAGAACAGTATATAAAATAATAAAAAGAATTATCGATAACGAAATCCGATTTGTTTTGTAAAATTATGTAGAGAAAACTTACGTTCCAATTTTTTTTCAAATATTTCAGTCATTTAAAATACATCTAGAAAATACTTTTTGGAAAATTTGGAAATTCAATTTTGTAGAATTGCTTGAGGCTTTACAATAAACTTCTTTGTTCAAACATTCCATACTATTTACAAAGGTTTTTTAACATTACGTTTATGTTTGGATGAGTGCTCGTTAGCGTTGCGCTTAAAGCAACACGAGGGCTACTGGAAACGAACTTCGTAATTTTCAATGTGGTCAAGTGATGAAGATGACATCCGAGAAGGTACCGCACTCTCCAAACTTCATACAACGCCAACGTGAAGACTTTGAACCGCAATAGATTTAACATTCATCAGCTCCTTTAAGCGGTGAGTCTTCAGTGGTATCAGGAAACAGCGACTCGACGATGCTGTCCTCGATTCTGTGACTTTGACCATTAGACTACCGCAGCCACGAGTTTATAATCGGACTAATAATTAAGAGTTGAACATTTTTACACGTTTTTCAAAAAACTGCAATGTTTGATTATAAGCCATGACATTGGATATTTTTTTTTCTGATTAGCTAATACATTTCTGAAGATCTTTTTATCGATATAAATATCAGTATGAATGTGTTTTTCATTTAATTTTAAATGATAAAATAACTCTAAGCTCTCTCCAAATTTTGATTAATACTGTGCAAACATTTCTTAGTTATGAGAATTTAAAAATGGATCTTGTAATGTGTGTGTGAGAGAGAGAGAGTGAGAATTGAGAGTCTCAAACATTTTCTTAAATAAAATCTTTCAAGTCTTAACAGTATGAAATCTTTTCAAACAGGTTTATACTCAGACCTATGAATAATTATTTTCCAGTTTAAAAAAAATGCTAGGAAAACTTAAAATATAATAAAAAAAACATACAAATAAGTTGTGAATAAACATATTTTGATATTTAAATCACATTTGTCTAGCATTATTTAAATCCAAAAAAATTCCTTTAATTATTTAAAATAGTTCACAGTTTATTTAAAAGAAGGAGTTACAATTCTTTATTGGGTTATCTTTATCTATCTATATATATATATATATATAACTGATACTGTTTAATTATCGATTACTTATCATTTGATGTTCGAAACTAATAAAATTAATGAAAAATCTGTTTTATTTTTGTATAAGTGACATTCATTTAATATTTCTTCTGTACTAAAAATGAATAAGAAACTGGGGATTAAATAACTGGAGAAAATAATTTTTTTAAAAAAAAAAACTTCATCAAAAGATTATAGCGGAAAAATAGTCAAACTGACTTTTCAATTAATCTAGTCTCTCTCTAGTCTCTCTCTCTCTCTCTCTCTCTCTCTCTCTCTCTCTATATATATATATATATATATATATATATATATATATATATATATATATATATATAACGATTTCCTCTCTATTTCTCAAGAACTAATGATTGGATTCAAATAAGATTGGAATTACAATTGAGTCCCGTAAACTCGACCTAAGACGAACCGAAGGATGGCCAAGTTAGTAAAAATGTTGAATTATCGAGAACGGAATTAAAAAAGAATAATATGCGTTTCCTCACAAAATATTGTATTACACTTGTATGCATTATTTGTTTGACAACACAAAATGAATCGTCCAAATAACCTTAAACAAAGGAAAAGTATATACTTAATGCAGGCATAGAGCATTTATTACATGAAAATGAAAATCAATGAATATATAGCATATTATAGTTAACGGTTAACTGATCAGGTTAACTGTTAACCTGATCAGACACACATCGAAAAAATATTTTATGTAGGCATAAATTTGTTTGTAATGAAATTAAGTAGCAGACTGTGCAAAAACTAGCTATTTTTTTCCATTCTGCAATTTGCGTTTTGCTATTTCATCATGAAGATGATGAAGGAAGAATAAGGCCATTACCGATGCACCTTGCTCAAAATACTGATGGGCGGTTTCGACAGCCTTTAGTCCCTCACTGTGTGATATTTTTGGAGTTTGTAAAGTGTCCTCAACGTTCACATCTTCATCATTTTCAGACAATTTTTCATTTACTGTGGTTGCAGTAACGAACGGGTCAACACGGAGGGTTTTTTGACATGCAAGAGTGAGGCCAAGTTATCCAGACTTATCGAATGACGAGTTTTCGGGACTCTACTATATTAGCATTTTTAATATTACGAAACGTTAAACTCTCAAATAAAAAATAAAAATTTCAGAAGGTAGTTAATGAATCAATATCAGGATTTTTCTCCGAGATATCCTGTTTACAATAATATACATTCTTCCATTTGCTGTAAGAATAACAGTTCATTGAGAATGTTTAACTTTTTTACCTATAAGAGAGAAATTTAAAAAATGAACAAATTAAGATTACCCTCTTTCATAGTAGAGTCATATTGTTCCAGAATGTCTTTTATTTGGCATTCAAGCCAGTTGCTGTATAACAATATCCGAAAAGTAGTAAGAGTGTCGAAAGTAGTAAGAAGTTAAATGGTTCTTTACTGCATATCCTCGCGTGCTTGTATTTTTTCTTTTGCTTATCTTTCTGCCTATCTAAATCTCTTAATATGTATTACTTTTTTTCTCGATATTTTTAGTGTTCTTCTTGTGTTCTATTTTTTGTGTTTTTTCTTGAATGTGTGTTTTGCTGATTGTTTATGTCTTCCATTGCATTTAGTTATATTTTTATGTGGTTCTTGTTGTTCCTCTTGAGTATAATGAGAGTTTTTCCTCTGATTTGTGCATTTTCTTTAAATAAATAAGTAAGCTCAAGAAGAAAATGCATGTTGTTATAAATGATTGTGCATTGAAAATGGAGTGAGCTGGTGAGTAGAAATAGTTTTAAAGTATCAATCATCGACAGATGTATCTCTTTTTGAATGCATGAAAAAATCCTACATTCCATAACCTCTTATCAAAACTTTCATACATTAAAGGATATACATGTTCTTTTCTATAAAAATAAAAATCTTTAGGTTTCGTTGTTTGAAAACAACTTAAATTTGTTCTTCCTTATTCCGAGTTTAAATAATACAATGTGGCAAGCTTCGCGCTCGAAAGTTCCAAATTATTTTGCAAGTGGCTCTAATATCGAACCCAAAATACGTCTCTCTCACCCCTAAGTGTTATATTTTCTTATGAACATGAATACACACACACACACATTTTTTTATAGCTAATGGGCTGCGGATTGGTGTTTTACCATAGCAAACCTAGTACATTACCGGAAGGTGGTATCTCACTTTAGTGCGGCACCATATAGGTGGATACCAACTGCCCAGGTAATTTTGATGCCCCAGTTTCCCTCCTAGAGGAAGGCACCTGAGCTCTGACGATGCGAACCTGTACTAGGATTTAATTTTGCCGAGAACACCCAAACCAAACAGGCACTCTATGGATCTTTTACATGTCATATAATCATACGACATGGCCACTGTCGATTTTCTGCATCATGAAAACCCCCGACTTGGGCCGGGGTCAAACCCGCAACCTTGGGTTGTGAAGGTTAGCGGCGAACTAACTAAACACGCCACCCAACCGGCAGCATGAATACATTGAAGTATTAGTATGAAGACATTAAATTGCTTTTTTGGGTTAGTAAATATGTGTTGTTCTACTTTATGAACCAACTAATGATTTACACTGCTTGACTTTCCTTAATCAGCTTTAGTAGCAGAGCTGACGTGGTCACGAACCGCAACCAGTAGTGATTCTTTCAAATTGTGGGTTCAAATCTTTGAGCCATTAAACACTCACTATGCAGAAGAGTTGATGCACGCTAAATCTGTCGAGACTCAAATTTCTTGCTTTGGCATGATGTGGAAGTTTGGAGAGGAGAGTGTCAGGTGTCATCCTCGTCACTTAAATATGATTCAAAAGAAATCCATCGCCAAAAGCCCTCGCGTTACTTCATGCGACGTTAATTAAAATCAAGTCAAATTAAATGAACCGTGACAGCCTTAACATGCACATGCGGGCGTCTTCAGAGGTATCATGCATCAAGCCCTTGACTCGATAACGCCAGTCACGAGTTCGGTTACATGACCATTAGGCTTGCGGTTTTTTAAAGCTAAAACTACAGTTCGACGTTAAAAAATAAATCACAGTGATTATTCATGAAAAATTTTTGAAATAATCTTGGTTTAATGACTTTATAAGGAGAAAAAAATTGCATATCGTCGGCCTAATTATCAGAATGCGTAACTCCTCAAAGGAGCTAAATTTGATGAAAGAGTGCTCCGCGCCAAACACATACGTTATCCCCTTGGCAACCACATTACAACACGATAAAAAAAAGTCGATGTAACCATATTGTAATGTTATTGCCCATCTTGGCGAGCATAAACAACAACTTGGCACGTAACACTCCTATATCAAATTAGCACCCAGAAGGAGTTACGCATTCTGATAATCAGGCCGACGATATCATCTTTTTTTTTATTATAATTATATACCAAAAACTTCACTTTTAACAAAAATATTTAAATCAATCTAAATTTCATTAAATTCTTTTTTTTTAATATTTTAATATTTAATTGATTTCGCAACGATACTGTGTTTAAAATTTTCATTTAGGAAGAGTAGTTGATGTTTCAAATATATGTCCATATTATGACCCTCGCAAACTGATCCTATGTCTCTCACATACACTTTTACAAAAATCGCATATTGTTGCTTTTTCTAAATGACAATGTGTACATAGTGAATCCTAAATATAAAGTATAAAAACACTTTCCTAAGTGAGATAAAATAAGCAATACTTTATTCATGATGGGAACAAGGTACAGAGGGCCCAAAGAGTGTCAGAGTGTTCCACTCCGTCATCTGCAATGTCGAATGGGAAAGGGTCTTCAAAATTTCGGCCGTCCCTGGCCTTGCATGTTTTATTTGGCACTCTTCAGTTTGTGCACCTAAATAATCCTTTTTTCACCCCACATCAACCTTGACATCATTCGAATGTTGTTCTAGAACAATTGCCAGTTCCATGACAAAAGAAGGATTATTTCTTAAAAGAAAAGAGTGACGATGTCTCTCACCGTCTCGTTTCGAATCAACTTATACATGGATTGCAAAATCTTCCGTTGCTGTCGCTTCACAGAATCGTAGTGTTCTGTGAAGGACACAAAGATAAAGCTTTAACGATAAGTTTAATCTAGTACTTCTCACACTTTCGATATTTGCAAATCAATTTTTAATGATAATTTTAATCGCACCTTCCTCATATAATAACAATGCATTGAATGAAATAATAATGTACTCTGAAGGTAAAGCTACCATACGACTTTAATTATATACCCACTAATTATCAAGATAAGCATTAAATTTTGTGAATGTGTTATTTTTAAGTAATATATATTTTAAGAAAGTTAATTTTAAGTAATAGGAAAAGTGCTTTGTTAGTATAGTAGTTAATAGGATAAGTATAGTTGTTAGTATTGATAAATTAATTATCAAATACATTGTGCACAGCACTGGTATATTTATAAAACTGGTATATATTAATAGTTGTTAATAGTAATAACTGGTATACTCCTATATTATATCAGCGTAGATGTGTACTTTATCTGTGTATTTAATGAGAAATGTGCATTTTGTTTTGCTTCCTTTAATTAATAATTTTAAATATTTTTTATTTTCCATAAGCTCAAGTCCTTCCGTGTAGGGTTATCACGCTCCCCTTGTGTTGGCGAGCCCCACAGTTTGAGAAACGTTGGATTATATAATCCCTTTTCCAATCTCTTTCAAAAGGGCAGCCATGCAAAGTGAGGTTTATTCATCTTTTTTGCTTTCCTAAGCTATAAGACTATAATAATTGCTTATAAATTAAAATATATATATGATATGGATGAAAATTATGATTGAAAATTAGGTTGCAAACATTGAAAGTTTGAGAAGCGCTGACTTACACTATCGAGTCATTGCTTTATATACTAGCATGTATTGAACAACAGTTTATGCCTATGCATATGTGGATTAAAGTGTACAGTTTTGACGTACAGAGACAGCAACACTACTCCATTACATATTGCTGCTCAATCCAGCTTGCTTATATTTGTAACTTATCGATATTCTAAGAATTTGGAATTACTTTCAGTCGATTTTTTGGGATGTTTCAATATTTACTTAACTTTTATGAAAAAGTGTATGTATGTATAATAAAAAACTAAAAAAAGAAAAAAAATTAAGCTCTGATGTATCATTTGCGATTATAGAATTATTTGAGAAAGCATTTAAAGCATTCAATTTTAATATATTTCGAAAAAAGAAATGTTTCCCAAATTTTCTTAATTCACATATTTTACTTCGGTTAATTCAGAATAATTTAATGTTATCAAGCATTCCAATAATTTACATGCACATCAAACTTTCTTTTAAGTTAATTCTTATTTTATAATTCGAACTATTTATGTTCTATATTTCAACCACATGAGACATCAAGGGAAGGACATTCAAAACTATATTTTCTTTGAATGTCTGTCATGTTTAGTAATTGATTAAGAAGTTTTTGATGTTGAAGAATTGAAGAAGAAAAAGTTGAAGAATCTTATATCGAACATTCTCCTAAAGGTGTTTTCTTCAACAAAATCACTAATAACCCAACCTTTTACTAATTATCTATTTATATCCAACATTATCCCCAGGTCTTTTCATATCAAACAGTTCATTGATATGCCCTCATATCTATTTTTTTATATATGTTCACATTTATCATGCAATTCATCAGCATATTCAGTAATATAGCCACCATTACATAAAATAATCATTGCTATCAAGAGTCTGACAAAAGGTATTCGTACATAATTAATACCTCATGGAAGTAATGAATCATATATCCATTACTTAATAAAACACATACTTTGCTAAGGTTTATTCATACATCATACTAATAACAAAAATGTTTTCTCCACCTTTGAAATGAAATTGGTAGAAAATACTTCAATTTTCTTCAGCACAAAACGAAGATTATACGTTAAAATGAGGTCACCGCTTTGATGACATCTTGAAACGATTTGTGAAATGAAACGGTCTTTAGATTTAACCGAGTACTATTTCAATAAATGATGTCTTTTGATTTCGGATTCAAATTACTTTTTCCAATATTTTAACAGGTGGAAGTTTAAGTAGTTTTTACTCAGCGATATATTTGCAACTTCGTTATATTTTTCTTCTCGTTTTCTTCGATTGCGGTACCTTTGCGAAACCAAGTGATTTGGAGATAGCTCATCCCTCCTTTTCTCCCAGAAAAGAAAAGAGAGAGGGGACGAGAACTGTCGATGAATAGCTGTACCAAAGCCGAGATAAATAAAATTTAAAAAAAATTGTGGTACAGCATGTCGCTGTAAGTATCATTTACTACCAAAGCTTAAGCCTGTGAAGACAGAGACTGTCTTTTTGTTTATGTTGCCAATCATTATCTTAAAATACTGTTTCAAAATACTTACTATATATAATTCTATTTCTAAGCCTCCAGTTTAGCATTCAGTTTACAGTAGAACGTCGTTTATCCGAATCAATTGGAACCGGAAACCGTTCGGATACTCGATTGTCCGGATAACCGAAAACCGAATGTGATCCATGCAGTATATGAAACCGGACACTATACGAATATTGAAAATCATCACATGCTGGAAAGGTGATTGAAGAAAAAGAAAAATAGGTGCAAAATGTCGCAATTTTACCTTTATTGTGGAAAATAATCACTTACTTTTCGCTCTACCATTGTACTCCTTCATTTTTTCGCTGAAAGGTCTCTGATTCTCTTGAGCAGCAGTAGCTGAGTAGGACAGCACTCTGATTGTTGTTTGTACCACTCCATAGCTGTCTCTAATGCAGAAAACACGTCAGCATTTGATAAAACCTTGCTACTTTCGTTGTTGTTGTCCTCGTCTTCATCCGTTTCATCATCGACAGGGTGCACGAAAGTTACAATCTAAACAGCTGATCAATACTCAACAAAAGAGCACGTATACACCCCCTCACTTGGAAACAAACTGACCTAATATTCTGTGCAGATATTCACCAAATCACACAATTGAAATTCCCCAAATATGCCTGATCTTGGGTTTTCCAGCCACTTTTGGCCTCACGCGAAACAACTGTTGAGCATTGCACTGTTCGAAAACGTATTCATAAACATTACATGTAGTTGACAAAAATAAAACTGGTCCGGATATTTGACGTTCTGGATAATAAGCGTTCGGATAAACGACATTCTACTGTATATTTTATGGAATTTATATTAACTACTTCAGGCTTAAGCAAGTATATTTATTTAAAAACATCCGAAAGTGTAAAAAAAGGGAAGATTGATATGTTATTGTTTTCTTTCAGCCCTTTCTGGAAATATTTCTTCAGTAAAAATATGGAAGGACGCAGTACGGGAAATTTAAAAAAAAATGTTTCTGATTTTATGGTTTTTAACAAGGAACATATATATGTATTACATCTAAAACAGGATGTTTACTCAAAATACCACAAAAAGCAAAATAGTACTACTACTAATAACAATTCATGAAGTTTTTTTTTTTAAATTCTACTCTCTCTGTAATAATTGTTGACGTACGGGATTTCTTTATTTACAAACACATCAAGCTATGCACAACAAAACTTGATAAATATTTTGAGATAACATGGTTCAAATTGAAAAAAAACAAAAAAAAACTGTTTTTTCTTATAAATGCTTTAAAATTAATAAATTCTAAATTGAACTATTTTTTCAAGAATTAAGAAGGTAAAACAGTATATTTAGAGCTACCTTTCTCTTACTGTTAAATAACAGTCAGGTGGCGCTCCTTGTTCTTTTGGAGGGAAATTCCTTTCTTCCCAAGTAGAAGTTCGAGAAAGTTAGTGTTAGGATATTTCCTATCTCCTTTGTAAGATGCAATGATATGTTCTGAAATGAATGTTTTATGTTCTAAAATGAGTATTTTGTATCCTGTGTCTCGTGATGTAGAACTATAAATATACTGTGTAAATATAGTGTATTCCTGTATATATCACGGTCCCAAAAATATCACCAAACATGGAGGACCACAAGTATGATTTTGATTCAAAAATGCATCCCAAATTCCGTTACATATATTAATAGCAATTTCTAGAAAAAATATTGATATTTCACAGAATGAGAAAAATATTTTAACAATTTAATTGAAGGAAAATTAGTGATATTTTTATTTTGAGACAAATCAGTTTAAAATTTTTATTTGTTATCGAGACTTAAACATCAACCAACACAAAATTTATCATAACTCTATATGTTTAAACTTAGACCTCTCAAATTTTGTAAGACCATAGAAAAATATTTAATGAGTAATTTAGACTTATAAAAAAAGTACTCTTCATTTTTTTAGGCGATTTTTGTCAAACTAATTGCGCTGCGTCCCGATAAAAATTACTTGCCAAAATCGGACGGAAAGTACATTAAAGATGAAAACCATTAATTTTGATATTTTTTTTAAAAATCCTATTGCATTCAGATAAACGCACAGATCGAGGTATGAGATAAGTAGAAATTCCATGGGGTTAACATAACATTTTCGAATTCAAAATGGCTGGTACACAGTAATGTTAAAATATGTCGTGTTTGGTTTTTCTTTTCTTTTGTAAAGACCATTAAAAATTAATATCATGGTAACATTATAAATTCAATAAAAATGTTGCTATTTTGGCTGAAATATTATATTTGTTTGACAATGGGATATGATTTCCAAAGGTGAAGACCATATGAAAATTATTGTTCAGGTTCCAAGGAGTATTAGAACAATACAACAGGTCGCTGTTCGTCATTGGGAACATGGATCGCGTAACGATCCTCCAACCCAACGTTTCTCAAACTGGCGAAGCAGCGCCCCCCTTGAGGGCGTGATAGTAACTCGGCAGAAGAGGGCGCGAGCATATTGAAAAGTCGAAATAAAAAGATTATTTAAGAAGTGAATTTACTGAAAGTAAACAAACAAAGTACTTTCTGATATAATAAAAAATAAAATACACATTTACACTGATATAATACACTTTTAAATGTATTAGTACTGTACACAATGTATTTTATTATTAATTTAACAATACTAAGAACAAATTTGATAATTATCGGTGACCCCATGGGTTTGTATTAACACTTATCTTGATAATTTGTACGGTTCATAATTAATTCTTTAACTGCTGATTAAAAGTTACGCGATTCACTCTCGAATGCCACCGTTTACCACGTAGACTCCCTTATGTGATGTATCTTTGGGGGAGGGTTGGTGAGAAATGTGGAATAAATAAGCAAATCCTCTGAAATAAGTCAATCCTCCACAAACACTGTCAAAGTCCTTTTATTGTATTTCAAAGCCTTCGGAATAATTTTATGGATAACAGTGCACAAAAGAATGATCA
This sequence comes from Trichonephila inaurata madagascariensis, assembly GCA_019973955.1. Lineage (NCBI taxonomy): Eukaryota > Metazoa > Arthropoda > Arachnida > Araneae > Nephilidae > Trichonephila > Trichonephila inaurata. The sequence continues at coordinate 62,453 of BMAV01020790.1, forward strand.
TACTTCGGAAAGACGTATATATACGTCCAGAAAATTAATACTTTGACTGAGCGAGACGTTTATATACGTCAGTGGCAGGTAGGAGGTTAAAGTCGTATTGTAGCTTTAGTGTCAAAGTATAGTATTATTGAATTCAATTAATTGTTAATGTATGGAGGGGGGCGCGATGGAAATGATATTGATTGAATAATTTGGTCACTCCGTGAAAGGATTTGGCTTACTGCTCCAACCCATATCGAACAAGTTCTTTGATTGCCTGAAGTAAGTACCAAGTTCTGAGTAGAAGAGGGAGCTTCTTGATTGGTGGTTGTGGAGAAGGTAAGGGTGTGTGTCCATGAACTATTCACATACAAGGTCTGGGTGGAAAGTTCGGAGTCCAAAAGTGTTGCTGGGTTTCTGTTTTCTATTAGTCGATGGAAGAATGTTAGTTGGCTCAAGACTGGCTGCCCTGAAGTTTCGGTATTATGACATAAATGTCTTGCCTGGCTGGGTGCAACTTAAGGTTAAAAGTTAAAGTTAAGAAACTGAGAAAGTAGAAATTCAGATGTTCATTTTCCACCAACAAATGATAAAAACTTAATATTAAGGAGGGTTGCACGAGGCAGGGGAGTGCTCTTTACAGGTACCATGAGCCGCTATCAGGGGGTATGGATTTTCTAAGTTAATATGTACGGTTTTTGTAGAGTAAGGTTGAACAATACAACAAGAGGAATGAATGTAGTACATAACACAAAATGAAAGAAAGCGTAAACATTAGAATAAACAACAATCTTTATTTCCAGAAAACAAAGTTTTTGCTAAAAGGTAAAATGTAATATTGTTTATCACACATCAGGTCATCACAATTCTTGCAATAAAACAATATCTCACTCATAAATATTTTAAGCTTCATCAAAATACAAATAATTCCTCATTTTTGAGACTATTAATGAGTATAGCAAAGCATGGCATTGTGAAAGGGAGATACAATGTTTTTATCCAACTGTCGATTACATTTAAGTGTGTAATCCAGTTAGATTATATATTAAAAGTAAAATTCATAACATCAAGCAAATGTTCAGAACTACTTTTTCAGGAATAATTGCCCCTTTTAGAATTTTATGAAAGTAGTATTAAAGTACTTAAGCAATCACTTTTATTACAATTAAAAAAATTTGGTCTCCGCGTATTGTAAACTGAGTAACAGTTTCTAGCTCATTATTCTGAAAAAAATTCAAAAAATATTTTAACATCATATCATAGACATCTATGAACTTTAAATAAATAGACTCCAAGATTTATAAATATTCTTTAGAGGTTGTCTTCATCTCAAAGATCAAAGCATTCTTTAAACAATATTTTTTAATTAAGAAAAAAAAACATTGAATGATTAGGAAATAAATTATAATAAATTTAAATTTCAATATACGCAGATAGATATATGCATAATATGTATCCCATACCTTTCACAATTCCTTCACGGTCTTTCTTTCAAGCAGATGCGTATAAAACTTACAGACATGAATCGTTAAGAAAACGAAGAAAGATTTCTTACATAACTCTTAACTTACAACATTTTTACAAAAATAAACGATAACATCACATTATAAATGTGTATAGGAAAAATCACAAAGAAAAAATAGAGTTTACATTTAAATGATAAATAATTAATTAAATATATTTCAAAAGAATCTTTTGAATGCACCATTTGAAAAACATCTAGCACCCGGCGTAACTTTTTATCATGTAACTTATTGGTCACCATTTTAGTTAAGTTATATGCTATCAAATTATGGTGAAAATAATAGGTATTTAGATAACAAAATAGCCCTGAAATCTGTTATTAATTTTTATTTCAGGGTAACGTTTAGTGGAGTGAATGACATTCGCGAAGTTGCAAGTTTGAGCATTTCGACCAACACTAGGCGGCGGCAACCGAGCAGATTTATCTGACCTCAGGTGCAAAAAGCCCTTTTCAAATAATACAAGTGGTCTGTATAATTTACCCTCTCTGTATAAAAAAATATAATTAAATATAAACATATTTCAACATAACCGAGATCGAGATGTAGTTAAGAATTGTAGATGAAGAGGGTGAAAGTTTATTACAGCTTTATAATCAATTTTTTTTTTTTTTTGTAATTAAAATTTTATCACCGGATAGGAAAAAATATAAAATCTTCAATATCAAATATAATCAGATTTTTATAAGACATGATTATTTTTGAAAAGAATATGAATCGCTTGAAAATAAAGCACAATTGCTTTTTAAAAATTAGTTTTTTAGTACTAAGTTTAAAAGTTACATTAAATTTCGGTACTTTTTAAAAGAAATATTAAAAAATAATTCACTTTTAAAAATAAATTGTAATCCCCTGTTTATCAAAATGATGAATAGCTCTGTTTCTTGTAATATACGACTTCATAAGTTAAATATTTGTACTTTTCAATAGCAAAATGATACAAAAAGATAAGCATTAATGAATACAAAATAATTTGAGCGCTTCAATATTACATGATTTATTATAAGAAAAAAGTAACAACAATATATTTGATGAAGTTTCTTAGTTCAAAAAATAAAATTCAGAGCTTGCTATAAATATTATTGATACAAAAATTAAAAAAAACCCCTTAAACAGTTTTAAGGAAAAAAATTCTAATTTAAAGAGAGAGAAAAGCTAGTATAAAGATTCTGCAAAGAGCTTTTAATTTCTTAAATATTATTGAGAAGGAGGAAATAACAATACTGCTACGATTAAAGAAATATTTCTGTTCAAGAAACACATTTTTGAAACAAGATTCAATTTCATTTTCAAAATTCTTAAATAAATTATTTGTTTATATTTTGATGTTTTTTTGATGAAATTAAATGATTTGTACATTTATGATACATACATAATATGATTATAACATATTCTTATTCTGATTTTCAACTCAAAACAACGAATGTGATAGGTTCTCAATGTATTGAAGAAATTCCAATAATTGATTAAGAATCAAAAACTGGGGCTATCTGGTTAACCTTTTCTTGCTAATACAGTCCAGCCACTTAATTATTTCCTATTTACAGTTTTTGAATGTAAATAAAACTCAAAAGTAAGAAATATATAATAAATAACAGAACATTTTTTTTACGTCTGTTAAACTTTTTATCGAAAATTATTGAATAAAAGTATATTATCTAACAATTATCTTATTTTAAAAACTACGTTTAAGTTTAAAAATATTTATATATAGATTGCAAATTAATTTATGCTTTGATTAGTCAAAACTTTTTGGAATATAATTATTTTAGTATTATATATATTTTTTTATAAACTTGACTTTATTGTACTGATTTTGGTATTTAGGTAAGATAGCGCGTATACACGACTGAAGACTGAGTCTATAAATCAGTGATTAGAGCACTTTTATAAATTATGTTTTTTTAAAAAAAATTCAATTTTATCATTATTAGAAAGATATAGTTTTCAATAGTTGAGTTTCGAAAAACTTTAAATTATTATTTTAATTTTACATAATATCTGAATTCTTTTTTTTAAATAAAAAGAAATTTTTCTCATACATATATTAATGATTATACAACTTTTTTCCATTATCATGTCTGAAATGAAAGATTTTAACAAGTCTTTTTCTATATATATTTCTCTCATATAGTAAAATGCATGTAAATCTTATTTGTATGACTCCTGTATTTAAGTACATTGGCCCAAAAATAAAAACAGCTGAACAACATCTTTTGGGAGTATTTTTGGATGATGAATGAATCTTAAGTATTCCATAAAAAAGAAATAAGTAATAGTTTTAGAAAAATACTTTATTCAAAAACAGAAAGAATTAAAAGAAAAGCAGGAGAAAAATTCATCCAATTAATTACAAATTTTGTTTAAAAATTTCTTATTTTGAATTTGTGGTAAAAACTTAAAAATAAGACTTTATTTTGAAAACGAAAAGTAATAATCTGTATATTATTCTTAGAATTCAGAAACATATTTGAAATAAAGGTGCAAGTACAATATATCATAAATATTTACTCTAAACACCAATTTCTATTTTTTTTTAAATCTACATTTTTTTCTATTATTATCTTGCTGGTATTTAAAGGGGCCTTCAATTTATTTATAATATGACATACGGAGTGCACTTCATAGAAAAGAAATAACTTTTTTAATGTATCTTTAATCAAGAAAATAAAATTCTTGAATTAGTTAGCTACGATGAATTCCCGAAATAATGAAACCATTCAAAATATTGGTTTTAAAAGTAAAAATATATCTTCATTGCGTAAATATAAGAAAATAACACATCAAAGAGGCTTACGAAATATGTTTTTTAACTTGTGATGATGTTAATCTATTATTTTAAACAATAGGTTTTTGATGCAGCAAAATTCTAAGCATAATTTTAAGATTTTTACCAAAATTATATCCTTCTTGTTTCGAATGTTCCAAGTCGTGGAAATTTCTCCTACGTTTTCGTAACAAAAAAAATTAAATTTTCCAACTTTTACGTGACTTTTTAAAAAAATAAATACAATTAAATAACAAATTCAGCATTAATATTCGGAGAATAAACAGAACACTACTATTTGTTGTACATATGCCATTATGACCACCTGATTTAATTATAAAACAATTTATCGATTCAAAAGCTTATGTATGGTAAAAATCTGTTAGCGCCTTGCAAATAGCTAACGTATTAGAGTGACATTCTAAAAATGCAAGTTTTAGAAATGCTTTGAGTGCATTTAAAATTTTTTTTTGTTTCAAACCTTTCTTGGCTAATCCAAAGAAAAAGTGTTTTGAGGTGAGAGCCAAAATAACACTCTTCTCAACAAAACCTTTGTTTTAACTTTGTAATTCAATGACTCAAACGCAAGATTGCCACCCTGAAGAATGTACGTTTTGGTTACGGCTGTCTTTCAGCATCAGCCAATTTTCAAGCTGTCTTATCATAACAGCTTACATCAACATCTTTTAACTTGAACCAATTAGATCCCACCATAATGTGATGTATCTCTTCTTCGTTATAGAAGGAAATTAAACGAATGAACGTTTAGGACAAAAAAGCTTCCAGAGAGCAAAGTTGCTTAGCTTTATTATCAGTATTACAGTCCAGAAGGAAAAATTTATTTGGTAAAATAAGAAAAGATTAATTATAATTTTTATATGTTGATTTTTTAAGCATGGATTGTTTTTCATCATAGAAGCAATATCAGTGGTAGTTCTTATTGGAAATAAACCTTCATCCTGCTTTCACACCCCAATTTTCTATCTCACCTGAAATTTCCGTTAAGTGAAGTATAAATAGATCGTGATGCTATTTAATCATACCGCTATCGAACGTGCCGCATTTAATTAGCATAAAAATTTGTATAAAATTCTTTTTTCCTTTGTGGCATCAGTTCTTCCTTTAATAAAGAAATGCACTAGTTCTGCTTATTCGAAGGTTTATTATTATGGCTGTTTCTTAAGAAGTTTGCACGCTTAAATGTTGAATTAATATATTTAGGTTTAAGAATTTAACTTTTTATTTTAATGTCTAAAGTTTTTCAGAAATATCATCATCGATTTAATGGTTTTTGAGCCTCACTGTATAAATGATCGCGAATTAATTTCATTATAATTCTAATCAGTTATAAGTTGCGCAAAGAAGATAAATAATTGAAGACCCCCAGTTATAGAGTTTGCTTTCATTAAAGTACTCTATACTAACAACACCCAGCTAAAAAGGGCCCTTTTAATACTTATAGGATATGCTTAATGTTCACATTAAATGGGATTTCTTCAAAATCTCTAATATGCTACAGTTGAAACATATATTCAAGAGGAAATATTGGGCTTAAAAATTGCATAAAAGATCGTTGTGCGAGATTTTATGATGTGTCTCACTTTTATACACGAACAAATTGTGATGTTTTGTTACAGAAGGCTAAATGTGCAGATTTCTCTACACATAAACATTATATATGCTACATAACAAAATATATTTAACTCTCAAAGTACAATAACATTCACTCTTTTTTTATAACCCTAAAATATCTTCGTAGGGTTGATAGACACAAAGTTCATGTGCTTTTAGAAATAAATAAAATACAAAACAGCTTCAAATGGTTGGTTGTGTTCACAATCCTGAACAGTAGAATATTTTGACGCTATGACATCATATTAGATTTCGTAGTGACGTCATGGTGACAGTTAAGTGGTTCATATCCGTTTAATATTGGCCTATAGCCAATATATAGTCTCTAAGTTAGGTTAAATCGTATTTGCTTCAAAGTATCTTCACCAAGTCATATTATACATATGCCGTGAGAGATTATAATTTTTAGTCAAATAGAGGTTTCTGGAGCAAATTCTGAAAAGTAGCTTTAAGTAAAAGGATGAAACTGTACAGTCCTTTAAGAAAAATATGTCAGAAGCTGAAAACATTCTGACGCATAATTATTAATCAGAACAATCAGTATTCCAATAATTTTAACATGTAAAATATTTGAATCCATTTGGGGAAAAAAACTGAAAGCTCGGTGTATGCCATTAAAATATAATTTATTATGCTTCTTGTTTTTGCAATCATAAAAAAGTACAAAACAATCAGTCGGTTTCAAGTAGTTGCAAAAATATTTTTTCTCGAACGAATCATTAAGTCTGAAAATCCATCAAATTTACAATTTTTGTATAGAAAAAGACAAATATTTTTGCATAACTTCTAAAGAAAAGGTTTATGTATTTTTTTTTCATCTTGCAGATTCTACGATTGCAATCTGGAATATTTGTTTGGAAAGCTTTCATTTTCCTTGTTTTAACTTTTTCTCTTCAATATTTTTGGAAAGCTTTGGAGATATCCAACATTGTCTTTTCACAAGCAATTGTTACTGAGTTTACATAAAACATATGTTGTCTTAAAGTCGTCTTTTATAGTCATATAAGGCGAAAATGTCAGTATCTAACACATTTTGAACAAACAGTTTGAGCAATTTACCATTAGACACAGTTCCAAAATCACTGGAAACAATTACTGCTTTCCCCTTTCACAATAAAACTAAACTAAAAAGGTTTTCGTAAGCTGTATTCTGTTTTGAAGGTTAAGATCTTACTTTTGGAAAAAATATAGTAACAGTTAAATCCTTTATAATTCATAATTTCCATTGTAGAAAAATTTATCTTATAATTAAGTTAATTATAAACTTAAATTGAGACACACATATTTTCAAATTATTTCAAGTCAGTCTTCAGAATATTTCAAAGAGCTTACAGTAAAAAAGTCGAAACAGATTTATTCTATTAATGATAATGAGAAAGTTTCAAGAATCAGAGACTAGCTCTTGGCCATTTGATTAGTTTCGTCCTCGAAACTCATTTTAAGAACAACAGTTACGTTAATCCAAGTTGATGAAACCTAAGCCTAGTTGTATATAATAGTTAGGCTTGATGTAATCATGATCTGTCTTTGTAAATTCAACAAATTCTGAGTATATTTGGTACGAGATACGATACGAAAAGCTTTAAATAAAAAAATACCAAATGTGACAAAATTCATTATGATATCACTGTTCCCGGTCTTTTTCGAGAAATTATTGAAGTTTATCAACATGTCCCCCCCCCTTGCCTCTTTTTAGAGCTTAAAATCGTCAAATGCCTTTTTTTAACTCTTATATTTCATTTCTTTTTAACTTAAAACACATTTTTTCAATTGATTTTTCGGATATTGACTATCATCTCTTTAAAGGAGTAGTAAAAGGTTCCACATTTTATGACGTCAATAGAAAAAGCATTCTTTCCTTTACGTTGAGGTTCGCACAAAAGATGAACTCTATAAGAAAATGTCAATACGTCATCACGCAAGCACTCTATTACGAGATTTCTTGTAGAATTATGTCTTCCTTTTGCTATATGCACATATCGTTGTGAATAGTTTATTGCCAGATTCTCTCTTTTAGAATTGCCTCAAAATAACTAAAAAATAGAACCAGACAAATTCTTCTAAATATTGATTTTATATTTTTCATAGATTGTTTTAAACTTGATTTTGTTCTTAAATCTAACAAACATCAAATCGTTTGATAGCTTTACCTAAGCAAATTTCATCACATAGTCATTAAACTCACTGGGTCATTGAAAAAAACCCCTTTGAATTCTTTCAAAACAACAACAAAAAAAAGTACAAAAGAGCACGATTTCACGCGATTCTCTGCTAGAATTAAATAAACACTTGAATCTCTTAAAGAAGTAAACAAATAAAAACCAAAACTATTTCGTTTTACATATTCTCCAGGAACGAACTCTGTCCGAACAGAGAAGTTGAAAAAGGAAACAAAAAATCGTTTGTTCGAATTCGTTTCATATATTCGAAATAAAAGAAGAAGCGCACAGCGGAATAGGTCTCATTCTTATAAAACAAACAACAAAAAAGAACGGTGGATAATTTCTGTCGCCAACAGTTTGGTGGCTTACATTCTTCCCAAAATATGTGGTTCGTCATCTACTTGTCCACCTCCAGATCTGTCTCCTTTCTTTTTGCGAGAACAAATCATGAAAGTGATACCAATGATGAGCATCACCACAAAAGTAAGCCAAGCAAAGACGAAGGAGTAACCGTAGGACCAAACAGCTCCCTTGGGATGCCGATCTGTCAAGTATTGTTCTTCGTACTCCACGGAGTTGACCACCACCTCAATGACTACCAAAACGGCAGCAGCTGCAAAGGTAGAAAATAAAGTATTAATAATGTGTAAGTTTCTGGAATATTGATTGGTTAATATACAATCAGAACTTTTTTTTTATACGATACATACGTTCCATGGAAAACTGTGCAAAAACATCGTGTGAAAAAATACTTGCAACATAATGAAATTTTAGGGATAATTTTAAAAAATCGTGTAAAATGAAAAATCTCTAAATATTTTCCCAAAAAACCATGCAAAAAAAAAATATTTCACAGTAAAATCCATGTTTATTTATAAAACAAAAACACAATTCATTTTTATTACAAAACAAGTAACATAAAAAAATTTTTTAGTCAATTCTTACTTTGAATGGATGAATAGAAAGTATTTTATTAACGATTGAAAATTTAAACTAGACATGTATATATATATAGGGAGAAAGTGAACTGTAAGAGAAGGTGAAAAAAGGCCATGATTTTTGGCTGAAAAACCAGTTTTCCACTTTAACTTTTGTCATTGTTTTAACAGTTACATTGTTACAACAATGGAGAGGAATCTAAGTTGGCTGTCGAAAACCGGTAATTAATTTAATTAATGAATTAATATTTGAAAAAATTGTATTAACATCAAGTGTCATCCACTACGTTTAAAAAAACTATTTAAACTTGATTGGATGAATAGAAAGTCTTTTATTAATGATTGAAAATTTGATCATATAATATATATATATATATATATATATATATATAGGGAAAGAGTGAGACAAAAGTAGGAATTTAAAAATTAATGTACAGTGAAAATTTAATCTCAAAGTTCAAATCGAAATTAGGAATAAAATTACTAACTAGCAACTATTCATTGCTACTTGATAACAAGTGTGCACGTTTATAACGAAGTGGATCAAAAATTCCATTATTAGTAGATGTCTCAAATATGTCCATGCCACAACCGTCGATTTCGATTCAAATGAAAAATTTCCGTTTGTTACTAATGGCCTTAGATGTTTTTGTTGTTGTTGTTGCTTCTTACAAAGTATGTTATTAGCGCCTGTTTTTTTTCCTCAAGTTGCTTATATAATTCCTGATATCCTGCTGCACAAAACTTAAGATTACGTCGAAATTTTAATGTATGCTCTTTGCCAGGATCATGAGTAAGAAAATGTTGATCATTGCTTGTAAATAAATTCCAAGCCCTCGTCAATTAAATTAGCTGTTGATGGCTGCCCTTTCACCTTAGACTTCGTCATTAACGCCTTCTTTTTATAAATTATCATTTATAAACTGTCATAAATTCAATCAAATTGTCCTCATTCAGAGGACAAGAGTTCTTAAATCTTCTGGAATTCATGCTAGAACAAATAATTTGTGTAAAAAAAAATTATTACGTTCGTATACCGCGTTATTGCAAAGTCGTATTAAAAAAGACCGTGTAAAAAAGAGTTGGGTATACATCTACATTAAGCTTTTGCTTTAGAACTCTGCAAACAATCCATTGAATATCTAATATTTTATACTGATATTTACTGAATGCATAAAAGTTGAATTAAAGTTAAATTACACAAGTAATACAAAAAAAATTAAGTCAATTCCTACTTATATAGACAAAGAAAAATTTTAGTTTAGTTACTTTTTATTAAATAGTTACAATTAATATAAATATGTATATACAGATGAAAGAATAACAGCACTGAGTAGTAATTAATTTCTATTAATTATCATTAAGGTATCATATTGTCATCCAAAACAATCGTGTCTATAAAATTTCATTTCAACTGAATGCTTTAAAACGTTCGAAAAAAACCTTTACAAGTTTTGACTCAATTCGCCAAAAGGGTCGCTAAGTCACCAAAAATGATGCCAACGTGGCTGTATTTGTAATTCTTAAAATAATTAGTTTTAATCAATTTAAATTTTTTTTAAATTATAATTAAATTACTGTATTGTCCCCAAAATAATCTGTATATAAAATTTCAGCACAATCATTTTTAAAAAAGTATTTTATATTAACGAATAAAAATTCCACTAAGATAAATAAATATATATGAGAATGTGAGTTAATGGTAGGAATTGAAAAAGGGGTTTTTAAAACATTAATGATATAGTAAAATTGGAATTTTGATTTATTAACTCATTCGTTCTCTTGTGCCAACGTGAGGGCATTCTGGATGATACGTTTTTAACTGTAATGAACTTCTTTAACTGAATTCCTTTGTCTCTCCTGATTTGAGGTCATCTAAAATTATTATTCAATATTTAATGCTTCTCAAATTTAATACTTAAATTACAATAAAATAACACAAACCAACCAAAAGTTTTAATTTCAAAAAAGATGTCAAATTTTAACTGAATTGGAGTCTTCCCTTATAGATTAACTGCTTACTCGAAGTAATCTAGTATATAGCCTAATAATTTTTCCTAGACCTAATATTCAAATTAGAGTTAAATTTAGAATGAGACCACTACTCGTACACTTTTATACTTAAATCTACAAAAAAATAGAATTCCATGATGAAGTAAGTCCATTTAGTATGTTTTTATTTAATCGTTCATTTTTCTCTTTGATGGCTGGGCATCCGATACAGGCATTGAGATATTTAATATATTCTATATTTCTTAAGGTTAATTTGTAAACATCTATATTAACTGAATTCAAATATAACTAGGGATTACAATATCGGGCCAAAAGCTCAATATATCGGGGTATTCAGTATTTTTTAGATCTTAATAGCGGGATACCGGTTTTATAAAACCGGTAGTAGAAATTTTAGAAAAAAATGAAAACACAGAGGTGTTTCTTTGTTTTATTTGCCAGTTTTATTAGAGAGTGTAAATATCGCGAAAAAATAATTTGTAACTTATAAATTATAACAGTATATAAAGAATCACAAAAAGTAAAGGAACATCTTATTAATTTAAAAAAAAAAGTGTAAATATCACTATTCAGTAAGTGGTACTACTACATAATTTTTTTAGATGTGATCTTAAAAAACATAATGCATCAATTGTACTGTCATTAACCTGGAACGTAATTTTGTCAAAAAATTTTCAGCTGAAAACCTCTTTCGGGATCTACACTAGTGGTGGTTTTAAAAAGCGATATATTTTTAAAAGTATTTACCTCTAAATCCCTCATCTTCAAATAAATCGATTTCTCGACGGATGGTTGTGGATATAGTTAAATTCTGTATTGTATTTTTGTTTGTTGAAATTTTTTTAGTTATCACTAATTTTATAATTTTTACTCAAGGAACATTTTTTTTTCACTATCGACATCAGTGTCATCATCTTCGATAACTGTACAGAATTCTTCTGAATGTGAATAGGTTTGTGGGTAAAAAATTTTTTAGAAAATTTACTATAAACTTGATCAAATTTGAATTGGTTAATCTTTTCTCTGAACACAGAGTGGAGACAACTTTAAAAATTTCTAGTAAATACCAAAAAAACGGAATTTAAACTTGTAAATACCGTGTAACGTCGTCAGTAGTCAGCACACAAGAAAATTTGTCACAGCCATATTTTAATATTTAAATAGTATTTAATAGCTTCATTAAATGGGCCAAACCGGGCGGACAGTCTTTTCCGGGTCAGTCCTTATTCAAGGGCCCCGACAATCCTTGCTTTTTTGGCTCCAGTTTACTCCATGGTTCTCTGTTTTTTTGGGCTCCGTCCGTCTCACTCAGGGGTCATCCCAGGGTTCTTCCCTCTCCGTTCGTTCAAATTTTTTCCAATTCTTTAAGTTTTTTTTCATTGGCGGTAAAAGAAAAAAGGGCTGCCCTCTTTCCTCATTGGCGGTCAAAGGTCTGCCCCCCGTCCCCCGGGCCCTTTCGTCTCCCCTTTGCGCGGCAAACAAACCATTCCCCGTCCGTCTGGAATCCAAAGGGCGCCATAATTTCTCATTTTCTCACACCTGGGCCTCCCAGCCCCCCTCTATGCACCGCGTGCCCCAGGCCTCCCTATTCAAAACCTTCATACAGGGGAAAGCCCCTTGTCACCGGCATTTCCCCAGCCATTTTAAATTCAGACCCGATGTCCGCGCTTAACCGAGGCCAGACAACAAACAATGACCCCATGGCCACCTGCACTTGTCATCCAACATCTGTTTGGGGATGAATAGATAAAGTGACTTTTCAGATAAATTGACAGGGTGGGGTTCACCCCAATCGAAAACGTCACAACCGGTATTACAAAATTGTACAAATGGCTCAAAATACCGGTATTCGATATCCCGGTATATCGGTATTGCAATCCCTAGATGTAACATAAAAAATATTTTTGCGCATTTGATACAGTTCTAATGGATTGAATTGATCGTCCAATGAAAAACATCGGAGACTTAAAACAGACTGAAGACTTAAACTAACTTTTCTATTCTTATCTTCCACCTAGCAGCAAGCAAAAGCTTTCGTCTTATCATATTTCTGTGTTAGTTGCCAAAGAATTGTTCATTCAATCCAATCTAAACCCACATAAAAATCTCTGCCATAATAAAGCCAAAAGCAGGCTCTTGACATTATCTCGCTCTTTTACAGCCAGAAAGTAAAATTCTATGTTTCATCAAATCGTTTCAGAAGGAATCTAAAAAAAAACCAAACGCACCGCTTCTGCAATATATTTGGACATTAAATAAGGTATGTTACGATGTTCTATTCCTACAAAAGATAGTTCTAAGTAGAAGTAATAAATATCGATTGAAGGAAATGTTTTTGAAATTAACCTAAAAAAGAATTTATTAAAGCTGTAAAAAAAAAAATAATTTGTGTTGTGTGTTTCAGGTTCTCATTAAAACAATATGATAGTTCTGGAAAGGAATAAACACAATCAATTTAGTTTCCTTTACTGATTCAAAATTTTTGGGGTGTTAAACATTTAAAAAAAATTTTGAAATGATATAACATCTGAAATCATTTATCTTAAAATTAATGTTTGTAATAAAATAAAAAAAGGAAAATTTGTGTTGTGTGTTTCAGGTTCTCTTTAAAAACAATATGATAGTTCGGGAAGGGGAATAAAACACAATCAATTTGTTTTTTTTTCTGATTAAAAAATTTTGTGTGTGTGCGTGTTCAACATTTATAAAAATTTTACAGAAATGACTAATAACATCTGAAATCCATTATGCTTAAAATTAATGTAATTCTGTAATATAATAAAAAAAAGGATAATTTGTGTTGTGTGTTTCAGGTTCTCATTAAAACAATATGATAGTTCTGGAAGGGAATAAACACAATCAATTTAGTTTCCTTTACTGATTCAAAAATGTGTGTGTGTGCGTGTTCAACATTTATAAAAAATTTTACAGAAATGACTAATAACATCTGAAATCATATTATGCTTAAAATTAATGTAATTCTGTAATATAATACTTTTTTTTACAATGAGGATGCAAACATTTACATCGAAATGGTGTCTGAAATACTTTTTTTTAGCAACCAAAAACTGTACTACTTTAATACTGCAATACATTTTACGCCAATTAGTCATAAATATCGCCAATTTCGGCGTAATAACGTAACAATATGATTTTAATTTTCTGATGTTATCGTTAGTACTCCTTTACTTTATTTGCTTTAAAATATTATAACTTTAAAGTGGCTGCGTGTTGCCGTTGTTACTTCTCCGGAGATTGACGAAGCCAGATAAGATCCAAGGACCATTGGCTCTAAAAGTCGAGCACAAGAAGGGAATTACAAGATAGATATCTTTCCTAGAATGATCCATACCGCTCAATTTGGTTTTAATTTACGTCGCCCTTTGAAGGAACATAGGGTTTTTTGAAAATTTTTGCCAAAGGGGCGGGGCCCTTTTTTTTGGCCCCCCAAAACGGAAGAGCAAAAGACTTAATCCTTTAAACCAGTGGTCTACAACCCCCGGTCCACGGATCGGTACCTATCCTCGGATCAAATACTACCGGACCGCCCAAGAAACATTAAGTTATCCGACTACGTTCGGAACAATGATTTTAAAAAAGCGCATAAATGTATAATTTTCATGATATTTAGTATCACTTAGATTAGAATACATGTATAAAATTGTTTTAAGGACATTATGAAAAAAAAATTTTTTTAAAATACATATTGTGGCAAAATTAACTTACAATAACTTTTTTTAAAAATTTCTCCTTTTGTTAAATCTTCTATTGTAGTAATTTTTACCTCATTCAGCTCCAGACTCTTTTTACGGAGGCTCAACTATGTTTTGAAAAATTCACAATTATTTTCAGGATTACCAAATATTGAATAATTATCGGCGGTTTTTTGTTAAAATTTCTCCCCTTCTTTTGTCGTAAACATGAATAAACCCAACTTTCTAAGTTATATATTTCATAACTGTTGAGCCTATGTACAGAGGTCTGACGAATACAGGCAAAATATTAATACAATAGAATCATTTTCACAAAAGGAGAACATTTGGAAGAAAGGTTATTGTAAGTTAATTTTCCCAAAATTTTATTTAAAAAATTTTGTCAAAATGTCCCTTAAAACAATTTTATACATGTATTCTAATCTAAGTGACATTATCCATTTAAACGCTTTTGCAAAATCACGGTTCCGAACGTAGTCGGATACCTTAAATTATTTCCCTTTTATTAACTGTGGTATATTTTTCTTAGGATTGAGCTACTTTTTATGAAAATCACTTTATATTCATTTTTTGGTGTAGCTTTATTTTATTCTGAAATCACGATTAAATATAATTAAATCAAAATTTTTAAATCAAAACAGTCTAAAATATAAACAATCAACGTTCTCCCCCTCAGCGGGCCGCGATAAAATTAACAAACATTGACCTGTCCGCGGCGATAAAAAGGTTGGGGAACACTGCTTTAAACGGTCAATTTTTTCCTAGAATGTTCCAAAAAAAAGGCATATTTTTCATTGAATATAACTAATCATAATACTTAGCAGAATGGATAAATGGAAGAATTATGTTAATTTTTACACATTACTTTTTACTTTATAATTGTAGAACACAAAACTCCATAAATATTTGATTTTTATAACTCTGCATACTATGAAAAATGTTTCAAAAATCTAAAAAAAAAAAAGTATTTCATGCTTACAAAAAAATTTTACTTTCGTACCTTTTTTTCAAGCGGTTTAGTATTTTGTGTGTGTGAATATATGCAAAAACACAATTTGAAGCATGACATAATACTTATTTTTACATTTCAATGAGGACAGAGTCTTTTTTTGGATTATCTTTCCATTTTGATTTCTTGTCAAGCAACAAATTGCACATTGCCCTGCCAATCCTTGTTATTCATCGAATATTTTCAAGAATCTAAATTCCTGCCTACAATGAAAAATTCTCACCTTCATCTCAAAGGAAATCCCAGATGAGAAGTATTTCAGTACCTTTGGCAAACTGCATCGCTTAAAAACACTGTTAACAATGATCTCAAAGAATCAAAAATACATGTGAATCAAAGATAGAAAGAAAAAAATATTAGTGCCCGTACAGCGTACGGACAAACCAATTGTGGCCAGTTTTCGGTATCCCTTACGGTGTACGGGAAAACCAGTTAAGGCAGGGTACTCAACCTTTTTTTCTGCTGAGCCGCATACATATGTTAGTTATTTCACGCGGGCCGCAACATGAGGATAAATGGGAGGGAGGGGGGTGAGAAATGCTTTAAGACCAAGAAAGCATTGGAAATTGATCAAAATATTATAACTCCTGTTTTGCTTTTTTTAATTGTTATTTTTTATTTTTGTCACTAACACTAAATTAAAAGCCTTTAAGAAACACTCCTTCACAATTTCTGCATCAGTATAAACGGTTTCATATTATTACCAATAGCATAACAAACTTCATAGGATGTCTTAGTTACCGCTGTGATATTACCACTGACAAAACTCTTTGTTGCTGTTGCAAAAATTATTCAAGGTACCCTATTTATCGCGTCTTGTAAGAGATCTTCGAGGAAAAGTGTCATTGAATGGGGTTCCTGTTTATTCGTATTTTTTTAAATACGACACTTTCGTGACAAATCAAATAATTACTGATCCATGTTTGTTTTTCACTACAAAACTGTCAATCTCCCAATCGTCTTGAAACGATACATTTTATTCGAATATTTTTCGCTTGCAAGATATGAAAGATAGTTAAAAATTGCTTCCACCCATAAAATTGTCGCTAATCCCCTGTTGTCTTTAATCACTAACCGTAATCGTTCCAAAGAGAGAAAGAATATCGCTTCGTAGCCGTATGACAGCGACAGCAAAAAGAAAAAGTGATATATTTGATTTCTTGACAAAGAAATTCTCACCAAATTTTTAATACAATGTTCTTAAGTAAGAGAATTTCTCAGAGCAATGGGACATGACCGGGTCACTTAAAAAGGCTCGGTGGGCCGCATATAGCCCGCGAGCCGCAAATCGAGTATCGCTGAGTTAAGTGGTTAACGTGCATTAGGCAGTAGAACTAGGTTTCAAACCATGTAGGGAAAGTTGAGTATCTTGAGTTGTATGTTCGTGAACTTAGCACAAGGCTAAGGCGGCGATCTTCTCCTCTGAAAGAAGAGAGATACTTGATGTGACCACTGGCAAGAAGTATGAGGGAAGTCGGAAGCCTTTGTCACACTCAAAGGTTAGAGCGATAACCCACACATCAATAATATGTAATAGGCATTGTCTACTCTACCGTATTTTGAGTTTTTATCAACGGTTGCGGAAAGATAAGAACGAAAGAGGATTGAGTTGGAAGATAGCAACTCCTCTTTGTTAGTTTGTCAACCATTTTATTGCCGTAAAGATCAACATGAAATAGATTTCATTGAAAATGGAAATCGTGAAGAAGTAAAGTAAGACTTAGCAAGTGTAAAAAAGAGAAATTAGTTTTATTAACAACAAGGTGCCAATTGTCAAGGTGTTGGAGAAAGCTACACAGCTGTTGTGGAAGGAATAAAACAAAATCAACTTAATTCTAGGAGAGTGGTCGTTACGGGATTAAGCATGTGACCTTTAATTTTTATTGTGGTAACTCTGTTTTTTTTTCGCAATTATATTGAATTTTTGGTATTTATTTATTATACCGTCAACCAATTCGTCAAATGAAAAGACGTCGATAGTGTAAAAATTTACCTAAGCATATATAAAAACAACAACCTTGTTCGCGAATACGACAACTGCACTTGGCGGTGTCTTTTGATTAGGCGAAACTGTCGACAGTATAGTACGCGTTACCGAATTTTTGAATTTTAAATCATTTTCAATTTGGACTCAGTTAGGAACTTTTTCCTGTTACGTACTTCGTGCCATTATTTATTTATTTATTTTTGATATTTATATTGAATTAGCAGCTTTTGGCACGAGGGCTATGCTGTGCTCTTAATAGTATAATTTTAATTTTAATTAATTCTTTTTTATCTTTGCGGAATTCATTAATGCCTTGTATTCCCTTTTTCCCTGTATATTCAGTTTCTTTTTCAGTGACGTTTACAAAGAAATTTATAAATACAATTCTGCTATATCACCTCTTTGATATTTTTTTAAAGTATGTAATTTAAATTTATTCACCCGATTCATCAAGTGTCAGCAATTGTGTTTCTTTATATCCCGTATTTTCAGCGATAAGAAGCCATCTTGAGTAGAAAATTATTGGCCACTCGAGGCCGATTTGGCGCGATTTCAAAATAGATGTAAAAACCCGTAGCAGTATGATATTAAATTAGTTCCCCTAAAACTTTGAATCATAGACATATACACTAATGTTTCTGAAAAAAAAAATTTAATTGTGCATCATTCAATTTTTATTGAAAAAAAAAGACGTTTCGGGTTAAGTTTTAACATTTTTATACAGAAGTTATTTTAGTAAACACTAAATTATTTTATAAAGTTTTAAATTTAAAGTTTTTACGTTAAAAACAATTATTGTAGACTTTTCTTTTTCCAGCAAGTCTTAATTCATTCTAAAAAATGGATTTTAATGTTAAGTTTATAATATATTACTTCAAAACAATTTTCTTTCTGTGACTAAGCATCTTTTATTTTATAAATCCAATTAAGCTCTGCAGATTTTATTGTGGCTTACAACACTGAAAAAGCATTATTAAATCCTTATTTTGGCAATGAAGTAGGCACTATATATTTAATATAAAACTTTCAAATAGTTGACACTGATGCATATAAATTCCGAAAATGATGCTTTTTCTATTCATTATTTTGAATCAAATTAAAAAAATGAACCTAACTCTTGCTATAAGAATTTTTGGTACTTACGTATTATCGCAACCTCATTGTTGACATTATATGAAACAAAACACGTGTTTACCAACATAACATGCACGACACATGTGAAATCATTTTTGCCAGTTTGGCGAGTTTCTTTAACTTTGGCTTTGTTGCGATCGTACGTAAATACCGAATCTTTTTTACCAATAGGCGAATGCATTTCTCTGAAACACTACAAGTTTGTTAAGAGCTAAAAATAACCTTTTAAAAAACAAATTGAGCATCTTTCGGGCAAAACAAAAATTCTCACCAACACTCACGTTACACAACATCAAGAAAAATGATAAATCATACACTGGTAATCATAAACTTATAAATTGAAATATACGAGAAAAAACTCCAATGATGAATCTCAAAAACTCAATTATTTTCTTTGTGAAACTTTAGGAAACATATAATCAACAATAAACACATAATTAATTTTAGCTACCAACAGGATTTTGATTTTCAATACTTCGTTAGAGGGTGTCGGAAATATTTCAATTAGGAAAAATTGTGTGTTACTCAATGCGAATAACTATTGAAGCAAAATGTCCATCTTGTAAGTATGATACAATCTTTAATTCACAAAGTAGTATGACAATTCTAAAAATTATGCAATTATTGCTGCGCAATTACGCTATTTGCGATGCAATACAGATATGTGGTGTAAATTAAAACAGCAGAATTTCATGGGAGATAGACTTTTTTTTATCATGAAAACAGTTTACCTAATGTTGTTTTGAAGCTATGAAACCTAATCTTGAGATTTATCAACTTCAGAGAGTATTACCAAATAAATGATTACTTGGTAGTCTTCAAAATTAGAGTGTGTGAATAACGTGATATGTTCTCTTCTCTGTCAAATAAGACATTTATACAAATATAAATTCTTTCTTTAGGTAAATATGTTGCAATATCATCATTTAACATTGGTAATGTATAAAAACTACAAATTATATAAAAACTGATTGCAGTGATTGCATAGTACAAACTATGGAATGTACAATTTTAAATGTAAATATCAAGTCTTAAAAGACATTGAAAAAAAGCTGTTGTAATATTCTGAATAATATTTAAAAAAAGGAGAAGAGTCTATTTTTTTTAAATCATACACTTCGGGAAAAATAACTGTAATTGCCATAATTAAGCTCAAGATTATGAACTGCATAAATTGCATCTTCTTTTACCTTTACGATGTCCCCTGAATAATTACGTTTTCAATTCTTAATACATACTCGAAAACATGCACATTCTTGGTAGGATCTCTTACTCTCTCTCAATATAGATTTTTCATATCGTGACGGTCTTCATGTATCCTGAATAATCATGTGGTCTCATATGGCCGAAAACGTGCCCATTCTATTGTAGTTCTCCAAGGTTTGTCCGTTTTGAAACAATTATGAAGTATCTTCATAATCATGTAATCCTATATAGCTGAAAACACGCCTATTCGATGTAGGTCCTCCAAGATATGCTCATTTAGAACCTATTTCCGTGTCTCCTGAATTTTCCTATGTGAGCTTATATAACTCAATACATATACATTTTAATTTAAAGGCTCTTTTAAGAATATTTAGGATAAATTTAAAATACATGAACTTTAGGGATGGCGATTCTTTCCGAAAAAGATTGATTTTTAAATCGATTAAAATCGTAACCTGATGAATCGATTCATAAAAAAAATCGTAGTCTAAAACATCGATTTCTAAGAAATCAGTTTTTTTTTCTCAAGTCTGCATTTACAATGTAAATATAAATCCATTTTATGAAAAACAAGAAAAGAGGTATCATAATAAACGATCTCTTATCAGTAAAACCAGGGAATTTTTTAGTTCAGGGAATTTGACAATTACAATGATTTTTAGTACCATATCAAAGTATCAGGTATAAAAGAAGACATTTATTTTCTAAATGTATTTGTCACATAAAAAAGTCTAGAAAATGGATAATGTAATTTATATTTCCAACTAAATACAAGCTTTTAAAAACAAGAGTCTGTCAAGTCTACTGGATCCAATTTTTTCCCTTCATATTTGACAAACAAGAAAGGTTTAAATAAATGATCTTTTTATCAGAAAAAACCAGGGAATTTTAGTTCAGGGAATTTGACAATTACAATGATTTTTAGTACCATATCAAAGTATCAGGTATAAAAGAAGACATTTATTTTCTAAATGTATTTGTCACATACAAAAATTTAGAAAATGGATAATGAAGTTTATAGTTCCCAATGCTAAATATCTAAGCTTTTTAAAAACAAGAGCCTGTCATGTCTACGGGATCCAAGTGTTTCTGTCATCATTGTGTTTGGCCGGCAATCAAAAAAAGGCGCTAAAAAGGGAACAAATGATCCCACCATCCCTTTACAGCGATTTACTTCCCCTAAATTACATTATTCAGTAAAAACACTACATAAAAAAAAATTTTTTATTTAAATAACCATAGTACATTACGACAGTCAATAAACATAAGCAAATGACGCAATATCACCAAATAAAAAAAGCGTTTAAAAAGTAATTTTTTTTATTTATTTTTTAAAAGAGAGGCGAAGGAAACTAATCACACAAGCATCTCGCGAGTTTTTGAGTAATTAACCCTTTAACCACCAACACCGTAATATTACGGGTTTTAAAGAGAGTACATTCAACTAAATGTAATATATTTTATTGTGTGTTTTTTACCAAAACAGAAAAAAATCGAATGTCTATTTTCTACGATGAAATATCGATTCACGGAATCGATTGAGTGCTACATATCGATTTTTTTGACTGGGGAAATCTATTCTTCGATTAATCGATCTCAGATCGCCACCCCAAAGAGCCGTGCAGAAAAAAAAGATCTTATTTCATATGGGACTTATGATTCACCTTATTTATTTTTTAATTAGGTTTCCCTTTGAATACTCATACGGTTCACATTATATCTGAAAATATGTACAGGGTGATTACAATTAAAGTCCCCCTTTCAAAATGCTGCAAAAAAGATCTATTGGTCAGAATAACTTCAACTTTGAACTGAATAACTTGTAGAAAGGGGAAACATTATGAGCTAAAAAAACAGCTCAAAAGTGTGACGAGGGCCCCAAACTGAGAGAATTGGTATAGCCTATTTACCCATTCAATTTGGGTACGATCTTGTCTTGGTGGATGGGCTTTGTTGAACAGTTGAACGATTGAAAGTAAAAAGAAACTTTCCCCAAGAAGATCAGCTATTTAATATGAATCTCTTTAAAAACTGTTGAAATTTGGTTAAAAACATCACTTGCAGCCAAATTCACTTTCGTTATACACCATACCGTTTCTACTTTCTGTAAGTGTTTTTAATTCAAGTTTGAAGTCATTCTGATAATTTTTTTTTACAGTATTTTAAAAAGTGATTTTTTTAAAATCACCCCAATGTTTTCGTTTTGGGGGAGTTTTCCATTGTTCTCTTATAAAAAATAACCGCTCCTGAATAATAATGTCTTCCACATAAAGCTAAAAATATATGTACATTTTCCTTAGAATCATCTATTGGATTCCACAGATACATGTAGATCCTGTGTTATTATTATGATAATTATTATCTATTATAGATAAATCTATAATTATGAACAATAGATTAATAAAATTAGATTATAGTCAATAGATTCAGTCTACACAGATAAATAAAAACAAACATTTTAATAGCTTACTCTATAGAACACAAGATTATTTTAAAAAATGGTGATACTTTAATAAGTAAAAATTTTATTCTCTTTATATCAAAGCAAATCATTAACGCTAATGTTTAGAAGCAATTTAGATTAATTCATCAGCGTTAATGAAGCTTGAAATAATGATGCTCTCGTTGAATAATTGAGAATCCAAACTCACCTCCTATGAAGTGAACTCCTCCAGCAAGCCTCTTGAACATGTACCTAGGCTCCTTGAAGGTGTAGAGGCCGAAACCGAAACCCATCACGATAAGGCAGAATGTGATGATGGCGAAGGCCGTCTCGGTGCGCGTGTAATCTGCAAAGAGAACATAAATAATTAAAGTCCGACTTTTGATTTAAGCAACGACTGTTTTAGAAGATTCTATAGATTTTAGAATTTTCTATAATTAGTTATCTATAGCTCATTTCCAATATCAGAGACGTCTTAAAGCATGGACCAAAGGACCCGGCCAGCCTCGAGTCAGCCCTAATAAGATCATGATTCGAATGATTTCAACGGTCAAATGATATTTTCGGTTGTATTATTCGAAAAACTGGGAATTTCAGACGATATATCAACTGGCTACACTGATGACCGTGGGTCATGTGTAGGCCTAGGCCTACCACCATACGCCATCATTACTCATTCAGTCAAAAGGTGGTATTCGGTCGAGCCGGTTTGTGTGATTGTAAGTCATACACATTTATTTGCTTCGGATTATTATTTGTACAAGTGTTTCACAACGTATGCTATGAACTGTCTACTTTAATGGGTCATAGGTGGGGCCTACACACATTTGTGTTTGGGCCCAGGGCCTCAAGAAGTCTTAAGTCATCCCTGGTTATATCATCTTTTAATATTAACTATGGAAGGGGTTGGCAAACCTTCGGAGAGAAGTGTCAAGCTGTAAGTGAAACACGTTTACTAAGTTATCAAACAACCATTTAAATGCATAAGCTGGAGAGGGGAGGGCTCAATGAGGGCTGCTGGCGACTGACGTCGCAAATTTGAACCACGGTCAAGTGACGAAGCCGACACCTGAGATGACACCCTTTCTTTTAGCCACTCCACCACGCCAAAGGGAGAACCTTGAGCTACGACAGATTTAACGAGCATCGGCCCCTCTACAAGGCGGGTTTTCAGAGAACAAGAGCTCTAACTCCCGAACTCCCATCCATGATCTCGTTATCCTGACTACTAGGCTAATGCAGCAGTTGCAGAGGGAAGAAACTATGGTGGCAGTCACAATCAAGCTGTGTCTGGCTCCAATTTTTATATTTCTTATAGTTCAGTAATACCACGAACTTACGCGATAGTTAGGACTGAGTGATAACCGCATAAGTTGGGATATGATTTAGCATATAAATACATATAAATTATTTTTATTTGAGGCTGGAGATAAAAGAAAATAATAATTTAGTAGAAAAACGTTACAAAAATACTAGATAACACAAATACAAAATCATAAGCCGAATTTATTTTGATACAGAAGGTTTCATAAAATCTAACAAAGCAGTCTTCTGGCTAAAAGATTTTTTTTTCTCCAGCAAAGTTTCCTTGTAGCATGCTCATATTTTTTTCATTCCTTGTTTTGTTGAAAAATACCCTCATTTTGTTGGAGTAAATAATTCCTAAATTTTGTAACCCTTTTTCAATTGAACTGAGGTTTTCTGTAAAATATCCTACCAGAATTCGATCTTCTGACTGAACTGGGTCTAAAGACACAAGTTCTTTTGTCTTGCTCATGCATTTCTATGAGCTCATCCATTGTGAGCTCCTGATTGTGGAACTACAGCATGTTTGTGAACGTCATCACTATCCATTTCTAAACTTATTTACCTGGAAAGATCGACAGCTTCTTCAATTACATTACCAATTTCATCAATTTTAGCATTTTTTTTTTAAACAAAAAACGAATCTTAGACATTTGAATATCTTTTAGCCCTTGTTCGCGAAAGTTGGAATAGCGTAAGTCAAGGTTTTACTGTACTTAAACAAAGTTTTACGAGGTTTTATACATTATCAGTTCCTTAAAAAACTGTCCAAGACATTTATATTTCTATGGCCCAGTGCAAGAATCAATGTCAAATTAAAATAATAATGTTCAGACTTAAACTTTCGAGCTTAACGAAAAAAAATACTCGTACCAATAATACTATAAGAGTTTTATTCTGGAATTTTTTATTTTACACTATTGATTTTGGTTGTTCTTGCATATAAAAGTAAACCGCTCTTTTCGCAAATTCTTAAACATGTTACGAATTTTGGAACTTTTTGGGGAGTTTAAGTGTATCGCTTTTGTATTCAATAGAGTTTAAGCGTTTCAAACGTTGTTGGAAATCATTTAGAAAAGTGTCTGGCCGAGGCGACAATTTTACACATAAGTTGTACTTATACTGCTTTAGCACTATATCTATATTTTCACTCATTCTCAATTTATATTAATGGTACACAAGCCGCCCTTCCAGTACAGTGATAAGTGATGCTGAATTCCATGCAGTAGGGCCTAAATTCGAATCCCGAAGAAGGCATGGATGTTTGCTGCTGGCATGTGTGCGCATGCACGCGAAACGCATGTTAATTTTTGTTCTCCTTCCCCGCCGATCAGCCCGCCAGTAGAAAAATGACTAGTGAACAGAAAGCGTTTTGTGCTCTCTTGTTTGCAAAGACAGAATCTGCTATTAATGTGCAAAGAGCGTTCCGGTGGACATGTGAACACTCATAATGCGCGCATCTGGAGCTTAGAAAATCGTTAGAATTTGCCAGAATCGCAACGAGACTCACCTAAATTGGATGTTTTTGTTGCCATATATCGGAGGAATATGTATGGGCCTTTCCTTTTCGAAGACACAACTGTAACTGGTTCTGCCTATCTTGATGCTCTACAACTATGGCTATTTCCTAAATTGGAAGAAAGTGAACCAGATAACTTCATTTGGCAACAAGATGGTCCTCCGCCTTACTGACATCTCTCATTACGCGATTGGTTGAACTTCACTCTACCCGACCAATGAATTGACCGCAAAGGGCCTCACGATAAAGCTTGTTTTGTATGGTCTCCAAGTTCACCCGATTTAACGCCATGTGATTTTTATCTCTGGAGGTTTGTTACAGGTAGTGTGTACGTACCTCCTCTACCAGCTCACCTTCCAGACTTAGACACAGGATTGAAGCAGCTTTTGCAAGTATTACCTCAGAAACACTGAACAAAGTTTGTGACGGGCTCACACGTCTTTTCTGTAACATAACCTCTGGGTCCTTTGACGGCCAAGATTTATGGCAACTCTTTTCCAACTAAAATCCAAGAAGCGAAATGCGAATAAGAAATGCAAATAAGAAAGCTTTTAAAAGAACAGAAGTTTCAGTAAGTAGGACGGCAATTTGATGAATGTTATGTTTGGAGGAGATACAAGCGTGAATTAACAGCCTATCGTAAAGTTACCTAGAAACTACAAGGTGCATACCATTGCACACGTGCCCAAAAGTTTCCATTTAAAGATTGAAGTTAAGTTTGGAATAAGATAGGACTGATTATTTCATATTAGGACTTGTAATAGTATTAGAAGTGAGAATCGACGGATAATATAATTATTTAGAGAAAGTGTGGTCTAAATTACGCGATTCGGTTTAACTATTTTTGTGTGTTAGTTCATTCTAGATTCTCATTTACATAAATTTATCTAAATTGTCAGAGGTTTAAGTTATATTATTAATAAAGTCATATTAATAATTTAAAATGTCTGTTTATTCCGAGAATCCCACACCTCTAGCTCACGCTGACAATCAAAGATATGGTCACCAAAGGGGAACCATATCTCAAGTTTAGGATGAACTTGCCTATCGACTTGATGTGTGCCGTACGACGAATTGGGAACACATTGAACATTTGTAAGATAGTAGATAAAACTGTTTCAGTTATACTCTTTCATTCGATATATGAATTGCACTTGTAAGTTATATATGTAATAAATACTATAAAGCGTTAAAACTCCAATATTCATTTAGAAACACCTGGTATAATTGTTCTCTCTACTTGACAGACTAAAACCTTTTGAGCATCAAAGATAAATGAAACTAAAACGCAGATATATATACATACATACATAAATACATACATATATATATATATAATGCATAAAAGGACCTAAAATCATACGTGAGGGCAAATAATGGAAAATGATTGCAAATTTCACTCCTCATTCTAAGTATACGCACACGAAAAAATAAAATTTAGCCCCAAAAACATTAATAAAATTTCTTCGATCGCAGTCTGTAATGAGAGAAAAAAAAACATTTGATTCCAGACAATTTTTCAACACTCTTTGTAGTGATTTTTTTTTATGTCACGCTCTGATAAATTTTCAATAGCTCATGATCTTGATTAATTTAATTTTTTAGAACCATTTTTGGCATTTGAAATACTTTTTTTTCCGATTCATTCAAGTTTTTTTTGTGTAAAAATCGAAGGCAGACATATTTTTTATTGTTATTTTCGTAATTTAATTAACAACTGCAAAATGCAAACGTGCCTAATTTAATTAAAACTTCTATGGCAGTTTATCTAAATAATTTAAAACTAAAGAAATTTTTAAATGCTTTTTTTAAAAACGTAATGCGAATTTTATTTTTTTCTTCTGTTCTAACGACATTATTCAAAAACGCTCCAGTCATTTTTTAAAATAAATTATGTTTAAATATGGGTTGACATTTTGCTGGAGAAATATTAATTTTAATATTAAATCAGAATTTAAAATTATAGGGAAAATGACAAAATTAATTTAACTATTTAAATGTTATGAATATTTTTCGAATGTTTTATGCTTGATCAAAACATATTGTTAAGTTAAATCTTACTAAAATCGAAAATAATAGATTTCAGCATATTCACTTTCATATCCTTTCAAAGTAAGAGTTTACTTTCGAACCAACAAATCTTTTTAGAGAGGTGGCGATGCTAGATCACGTTGATACACGTTATATAACAAAAGTATTTGGTTATGACTAAGCTTCTAACGTTAGAGTCGAAATGTGTACAATTGCAATCTGCATTATGTTATTATATTTAGAAAAACACAGCTTATATTTCTTGTGATGTATTTTATTTGGTGAATCTTTAGAGCAAAAGTGACGAACCTTAATGGATCAACGTACCATTTTTTTTCTAAATAAGTGTTTAATGAAGTATAGACGTGCCATCAAGTAATTTTGACTTGAGATTATTGGGGAAATAATGAAACTAAATATACTAACAACAAAAAACTATTTACTACAAAAAATACCTTTTGCACTGAGCAGTTATAAATGTTTTAACTATACGTGTAATTCAAATTAAAGAGAGTAAAATTAGTGGGATTTCTATTTTTGCTTATTGTGTGGATGACAAATAACTTATATTAGGTTTGTAAGAGTTTACTTTTTGTAGTACATGCTGAATTTGAGTCATCTGCCAAACGGTTTCTAAGCAGTTAATTATTTTTGCTGTGGTTCACTTTTTTTGACAAGAGGGCTTACGATTTGTTTCAAAATACCGTTTTACAGACAATGTTCTGCATATCATTATTCTAGAATATAAAACACACACCGCTTTGTCACCTTTACTAATAATGCCGTTTCTCGGTCCACTAAATTTGAAATTCTTGTTACACTTACTATCTTGCACTTTTTGTTGTTTTACTAAACTAGCCATATTAAATAAGAGTTAAAAATCGTAAATATAATACAGATAAACTTTAAAATACAGTTGTGTCAATGAAATTTACTATGCTATTCGTAGACAAACTTTACATCATAAGCAATTGTAGTCTACGACGTAACTAAGGCAAGGTCAATAACAAACGAGTGTGCTTCTCACCCCGATCACTCGCGTTTGTTCGTAATACTTCATAGTGAACTTTGAAATTTTGATATAAAATACAAACTATTTTGATAATTGGGTGCCAAAAATATTTGTGTCGTGTGCCATCAATAGCACGCGTGCCACTAGGTTCGCCATCCCTGCTTTAAAGTATTACCCATTAATATTTTACTCGATCAATTAATAAAGTCAGGTAACGTGTTCTTCAGCAGCAAAATTTGGTTTAAATTTATTATGATTTGCGGTGACACCTTTTTACACAAGTCAAAATCGGTAAAAAAAACAAGAGTAAAAAGAATAACTAGTTTAATGGGAATTCCTTTTTAGCTTAATTGTCAGAAACGTCACAAAATACACATCTCCAGATCCAACGATTGGCAATTCAAATCATCAAAAATTGAAACATAGATCATCCACAGGCATTTCCGAAAGGATGACTCAGAAATTGAATGCTAATTTTTTATTGAATCACTAAGTCTGATTAAAACAGTCGTAAATCACCTTAAGAGATGAAACGTCGCCCAACTGGTATAGTGGTTAGCGACGCTGACTGCGGTGCCGTAGAAGACATGGATGTTTGTAAATGTATATTGCTTTTGCGGCATGGGGTTACTCTAAATAGCCGTCGAGCCGCAAGCCCTCTTGTGTGGTTGGTGGAAATGGTAGACAGGTGGAGGCTGCTGACCACCCCCAGGTGTCCTGCCTTAAAATTGGGGTGGAAACGAGCCAAATCGTGCGGTCACCTGTATGGTGCTCAAAGCTGCGGCTAACGACAGGCATCACTTAGTCCTTTGTCATGATGAATTTATTGGGCCTTGGTCTGGTCTTTGCCGATCAGGTGGCATCAGTAACAACATAACAACAACAAAGATGGAACAAAAGTCTTTGATGCTTGCAAGAAACATACATGCCACCTCAACTAGAGATTGCCACTGATGTCAATAGAAAAACACATCATGAATGACAATAAATACAACTGGAGATGCATACCAATTGTATCAAGGGCTGAAAAAATAACCTTCATGAAATACCACCCAGAAAGTACCTCAAGAACAAATACATTTTTGAAGAAAAATCACCGCACACTCATTTCGTGTATGGTGGCTTTTCCCTCTCTATTCGAAATTGGTAAAAATAGAAGTAAAGGCCCGTATTAACTATCCTAACGAAGCATTCCTCCTAGCACAGTTGTCTAAGGCGCAATAAAGGTGTAAATTTGTGGACAAACAGATAAACTGTTTAAATCATGTGACCTTGCCAAGATCAACAATTTATTCCTGATTATTCCTTAGCAAAAGTACCCGAGGTTGAAATACAGTTATTGTCAAATTAAAGCTAATCTATTTCTTATAATGTAGATTTGTAAAATTTGTGACGGGTCCTGTCTACGCTTTTCATTAATTCTCTAGGGAAAAATATTTCTTACCTGTTGTATGTTTATTAAATCGCTTCCCGGGGAGAAACCATAAATTATGTTAATTTGAGGGGTACTTAAACCCTAGCGAAGTGATTGCATGAGTTAGTCGTTCGCTGCTATTAAAGTTAGAATAACAATGTTAGTATCTGAAACCTTTGGAGTTCTTCAAGAGTATCTTAGCCCAGGATATTCAATTTTTCCGGGCGAGACCTTTCTATTGAAGTTACATTGGATGGAAAG
The DNA here is from genome assembly GCA_019973955.1 of Trichonephila inaurata madagascariensis. Classification (NCBI taxonomy): domain Eukaryota; kingdom Metazoa; phylum Arthropoda; class Arachnida; order Araneae; family Nephilidae; genus Trichonephila; species Trichonephila inaurata. The sequence continues at coordinate 92,501 of BMAV01020790.1, forward strand.
TAGTGACATAATTATTGGTCTTGGAAATTTAGGGTAGTGAATAAATTGACTGCTCCCTCGGTTTATGACATTTCTTGGTAGTAATTAATAGATACAATAAAGGTGATTGTGATTTTATAATAATAGTTAATCATTCGATGTCACAAACTTCATCAGCGACCATAGGGTCGCAAAAAATTGTCGATTTGAATAATACTTATGCACTTTCATTAAATGAGAAAGAAAAGGGAAAAAGAAAAATGTGGAAGTACTCACCCAGGATTGTCCGATCAACTTCCGGATTCTTCTGGAGGAATTCTTCCGTTGGGAAGAGCCTGTGATTGTGACAGTTTCCTGAAAGGAAGAAAAAATATACTGATTGAAGTAAAAGTATGACGTGTATACATCTGAATGCATTTAAAATCAGATTCCAACTATTTTGATTCAAATATATTCTATTGCTTTTATAAATGTCACTGGTTAACTTAAATCATTTTTATACAATAAAATTTAAAAGGAAAAATGGCACATGTATAACTATTAATATCAAAATACAATGCGATTTAATATTGTTGTTTCATTACCTAACTCAAATAAATCTTTTATTAATAAAAAGAAGGTATAATTATATGTAGATTTAGTATAATAAGTCGATGTAAGAAGAGCATATTATTTTCTATTAAAATAATAGAAGAAACATATTACGAAAAATAACTGGTGGGTACTAAGAATGTCTCATTTATATAATAAAATATTTAAAGGATTTCTTCCTTCCTTCGGCTTCCGAGTTTATACTTACACTGAACAGCTTAAAATTTTCATATTCCAGAATAAAAGCATTAAAAAAGTTTAACGAAAGCCAAAAGTTTCACATATACATTATACATTTACAAACATCCTTCCCTTCCCTGGAATTCGAGCCCCGGCATAGCAATTAACACGTCACTAACCATCATCACTTCTGGGTGTCATCATAAAAGCATAAATACATCATGTAAATATACGTGTATGTTCTTTTATGTATAATTGATTTAGTATTTAAAAAAAAGAAACTCCCGATGGACATTGGAGAATCATTTATAATGTCTATTACTGCATAAAAAAACTAATTAAATATATCTTTACGTAGCAACTAATCTATTCTTTTTATTTTTAATAGCGTAAGGAATAATCCACATTTGTATCATTTAGAATCATCCTTTAAAACAGGGGTCAGCAACCTATGGCACGCGTGTCACATGAGATACGTGGTACAATTATCAGTGCCACTCTGCACTACTTCACAAATTTGTTAATTTTTGAGTGGATGGAAATTGATAAATTTCTAATGGACTTTTTATTTGACAAACCTCTTCAGAATTAAAGACATTTACGGAATTAAAAGAAAAATTCTGAACGATAAATCTACAGATAAATGTATACAGCTATTTTGTAAATTATTGAATGCCCTTTCCGGAAAGATTTAATTGTTTGAAGAGAGAAAATTACATAGTGCTACATATCTAAGTCAAAAAATTTTTTCATATGAAAAATATTTCGATTCCACAAAGAAACTGGTTAACAGCTGAATGCTCGGTATTGCGACAAATTGAAAGTCACCAATTATACCCCTAATATTGCGATATGAAAGTAGAGCTGTGCAAGCACTAGGCTCACCTTAAAATTTTTATTTATCTTTTTTTAAATTATAAAGAAGGGAAATATTCATATTTTATGCTGTCCATTTCTTCTTTTAATAAATATGCTTAAGGTATCCGACTACCTTCGGAACCGTAATTTTGCAAAAGAGTAGAAATGGATAATATTTATGATACTTAGTGTCACTTAGATTAGAAAATGTATTCATATAAAATTGATAGAATAGTATTACAATGAAAAATTATTTAAGTACACTATTTTGACAAAAAATGAACATAGAAGGACCCATTTTCAAAATATTCTCCTTTTGTGAAAAATGCTTCTATTATAATAATATTTTGCCTGTATATAGCTCAGACCTCTGTACAGAGACTCAACTCTAGAATTTTTGAAATATATAACTTAAAAGTGGGTTTATCCATGTTATACGACAACAGAGGAGAGAAATTTTAAGAAAAAAACGCCGATATATTTACTTCAATGGGTTGTAACTCAGAAAATAATGTGAATTTTTCAAAACTCACATAGTTGAGCCTCTGTACAGAGGTCTGAGCTATATACAGGCAAAATATTATTATAATAGAAGCATTTTTCACAAAAGGAAAATATTTTGAAAAAAGGGTTAATTTTTAGTTCTAAGTTAATTTTTTACCAATATATTGTATTTAAATAATTTCTTTTTGTCAAAATGTCTTTAAAACAATTTTATACATGTATTCTAATCTAAGTGACACTAAATATCATGAAAATTATTCATTTATGCTCCTTTTTAAAATCACGGTTCCGAACGTAGGTCGGATACCTTAAAAATATATAATACATGTATAGTTTTATTATTTTTATTTTTGTTGAAGAAGTAGTTATATTTTATGCTGTTTGTATTTTTTATGATAAAAAATATCTTTAAATGAGGCAAAATTAATGTACAATAAAGTTGTAAAACTATATTTTTGACCTCTGCATGCGTTATCGCTGGAATCAAATTATTTCAAAAATGTCCGACTGTATGACACGCTTATTCATATTGGTAGATTGGTTTGTCACGGCTAAAAGGTTATATACCAGCCCCTGTTTTAAAATATCAACATTAATGTTTGAATTCAACGGAAAAAAAAGAACAGATGAGAAAAATTTTAAGCAAACATAATTTTATTTATAATTCCTTTTATACTGAATTACCTCATGTGCAGTAAGATATTTTCATATATTACACTGGGCAACAAAAAAGAAAAAAAAATTTGTCTCATCAAGAAAAATATGTGATTCTGATAGCATTTTTTCTCCTGAATTCAAATATGATATCGATTTTTCTTCATCACGCAAGGTTTTTGAGAGACAGGCATTTATAATTTGAAACATTTTTAAAAATTTCAAATTCTTAATTTACACAAAAATCCGAACTTTTGGGACTCACCTAGAAATTAAGAAATCACGTTTTTCTTTTATATTTCGCCTGTGGAGTATCCCCCTTGATGGTCCAAACAATATTCGGCCAGATATTAGCATTCCTTTTTGCCCTTGATATCTTTTTCTATCGCTGAAATCCCCCTTTTTGGCGTTCCCCGTGCTCATCGCTCACTGAAACCGGTTTTCCGGAAGAAATCTAAGTGCGAGTGCAGGAAGTATTTTTTTGGGACATATTACACCCCAAAATTTTTTTATAAGATGTTATAAGATCGGGAACAATATCACGGAAATTTTTCCGCCTTTAGATTTCCCCAAAAACTGTGGGGTTGTATTTTTGAATGCTTGCCAAGCTGCTTTCTCCAGGGGATTTAATAGTTCCTCAAATTTCCCATCATGCTTTAGTGATCGTATTTGGGGGACCCCAAAATTTCCCCTTTTTTTAATTTTTGCTTCACTAATTTTGGGGAAACTTTTTGTTTTAAGTACATAAAAACCGGGAATATTGTCCATGGTTTCTCATGAAATTCTTCATTAATCCTAGTTTGATATGTAACGGAGGTAGATAAAATTTTTGGGATTACAAAAATGCGTCATTTTTTTTACATTTTTCTGTCCTGGAATGAATGATTCGCTTTTTGGGGCCATTTTTTTCTTGATGTAATGGTTTTTCGGGCCCCTTTTTTTTTCCCCAAAGACACAAAAAAAAAACAGTTTTTTTTGGAAAACTAAGTTGAAAAACCAAGAATGAGTGCAGTTACCTTCAAATCACCACAAATATTCCATTCATACACACAGCATATTGAAGTTTTGCCAATAAAAATTTAAAAAGTTTTCATATGTCTTTTTCCCATACTAGCAGAGGAGCCACAGGAAAGGGAGGGGAAATTTTATTTCCATTATGAAAGCACTGTTTTTTAAACTTGTTTTGAGGAATCAATGAACAAGCGCCATTCTATGGGGGTTATGTTCAATACCAAATGTCTCCATAAGAGAAAAAAATGCCATTACAAAAACACTAAGCCATTTTTTTTTCTGAAAAATATTTCTTTACATTGGGGAATGACGACTACGAAAAGTAAAAATTATTTTTTTGTATTTTTTTTGAAGAAGATTCCACCCTTTTTTACCCGGGGGAACCTAGCATTTCAAAAAGGTTTTTTTGGATAATTTTTAAAATCTCTTTATGAGATCGTTAAGATCTTCTTGAGCCAAAAAAAAAGGGCCTGATGAACAGCTTGGTTTAAAAAAGTTGTATCCCCCACAAACTTTTTCCCTTCTTCTTTTTCCCTTTACTTCTATGGGAAACCTGAGCCTCTTCATCAAAAATGTCACATGTTCGGGAGGTTTTGTATGGGCAATTCGTCGCTGTGTGGAACTGGCCCTTATTGAGATTGAAAAGTCAGGGCCCCCACTGGCCCTTTTGATTTTTACGGGAATCCCTTTAATGTTTGTTAAGCAGAAAAAAAAGTCAGAGGGGGTGATTTTTTTGGGGTTTCCCTCCAAATCATAGGGGTAGCAAAAGGGATGTGGCGTGGGGCCATTCTTCCATGCAGTGAGAAGCCTTTGTGCACGATAAACAATAGATATGTGGGGGCCCCTGTCCCTTTTTTGGTCCCCCCCTTTTTCACCCAAAATAAAAGTTCATAACGCTTTTTTCTAATGGAGTAAGGTTTCGCCTTTGGGACTTTTAGCGTCATCCCACATATATAACCAAAAAATTGTTAAGTGATGATTTAAAAAAAGCTCTATGATTTTTTGGAACTAACAACAAATTAAAAAAATTAAATTTGTAAATAGTAACATACAACAATCCAAAACAAAGCACTCACAATTACGTGGGTTTTCTGGTTCACCACCATCTCACAACCGACATCGTTCTTTAAAAATGCATTGTCTGGAACCATGTATGTGCCTGTCTGTTGGTCTGGTGCCAAAATTTGTACATGTTTTGAACTTGCACAACAGGGAGCAATGATACCCCTTTTTAGTTATCTCATGTGGTTCCATTACATTTGCAATGCTCTAGGGGTTTTATTTTTTTCAATGGACAAATGGTCGTTTTTAAAAAAAAATTTAAATACATTAATTGAAATTAAAATTAAAAAAACTTGGGGGGATGGAGAAATTCTGAATACATATTTGAAAACACGATAAAAAACTGCATTAAGTACAACTATTGGTACTCATGAGACAAAAATCATGTTGACCAGTGTTATCAATTTATTTTGACATTATTTTCATTACTTATGAGGTATCAATATGAATGTTTATACGAGTATTATTGTATACTGTTGAATGAAAGAAACATACTTTTTTATCATGTTATATAGTTTTCATTCCTTAACTGGTTTTTTTATACTACTAAGAGCTCTCTCTTAGTGATTTTTGGGTAAATATATATTTTTTTAAATATGCTCAATTAAAAGGACTCCCCGATAAGTAAAACACACGTTTGAAAAGTGGTTTTAATGTTTAGCATATTGGTATAAAATCAACAGTCTAAGATTAAAATTAAGATTCATATCTTAAATAATTGTTTTATCTGGAGGTTGAATTATACAGGTAATGCGTATCATTTTCATTCCGTATTAATCTTTATATTTGATCGTCAATTTAATCATTATTAATAACTGAAATATCCAAATATGAAAGAAAGGGTATTTATAAGAAAATGTGGTTATATTGTTTCTTCTTATATCACCTGATCGACAGTAACATCAGATAAAGGTTCACGAAATTCATCGCGGCTAAGAGCTAGATTTTTACGCCTGTCATTAGCCTTAGCTTTGAGCCCCATGCAAATGACAGCACGATTTTGCTCGGTTCCACTCCCACCCCCAATTTTGAGGGAGAACACCCAGGGGCCTTCCACCAACCTCACGAAAGGACTTATGGCTCGACGGCTATTTTAGAGTACCCCCATGCCGCGAAAGCACTATGCATTTACAAACATTGATGCTTGCTCCGGGATTCAAACCCAGTCCTTACGGCACAGAAGTCAGCGTCACTAACCACTATACCGGGTGAGTGGTAACGGAGGGTTACAGCTGATGCATGTTTGTTAAGAGGTCGTCTACTATTATGGAGATTGTGTGTGTCCGCTAATGTGCTGCGGCAATTTGCTCGAAATGTGGTTATGATACATGTCATTGAAAACACTCCGCTCAGAAGGAGTGGTCAGAAAATATGGAAATTTCAGAGTAAGTGACCTTACCGAATAATGCAAATGATGAGAGACGCGTAGCTCTCCAGCATACATTGAGTTAGAATACAATAGAGAAAGAATCTATAGAATGGAAAATATACCCGTGTTGTTATTTTTGCTAAGGAAATTAGAGTAGAACTTTTTTTATACACAAGTAAACATGTATAAGAGCAGAGAATTCCAAGCTGCCTCCAATGGAGGCATTTCTAACAAACAGATGACTTAACGAGAGGTTGGTGATTAGAATAAGAAGAGCAGGTTGGTCCCAATGTCAAATCTCAACTGGCATACACCTAGAAGCATCCACGGTACACCATTTGTCGCAAAAATGGTTGCAACAAGAAAAGAGGAAATGTGGTGCATTAGAGGAACTTGTATGGACGAGGCAGATTTCAGCACAAATTAATAGGTGCATTTGTCGGCAAGCAAAGACAAATCCGCAAGCTACTTCTGTTGCCATTTTGCTGCACATTCAGGACATCCTTTCTCAAATCAATATATCTACTAATTATACAATATATCTACTAATTATATCTACTAATATGATGGTTACTAGCGGTTTGATTGAATGATGTTTGCTTAGAAAACTACAATTAAACCCCGGAAAACAGACTACTGCTTTTTAATGGTATGGGGTTAGAAAGATATGGACTACGGTAGAGTGAATAATGGCGTTCTCAGACCAGAGGGAGTCACAATATGACGGGTCTTTACGCGACCTCCATAATAATCCTCTTGGGGAATCTTTAGGCCAGCATTCGCGTTTAGTTCACAGCCGTCCCTCTCAAGAAGAAACCATGATATGAGATGAGTTAGAGTATATAAAGTAAAAGTTTGATAATTGTAAAGGCAGAAGGATCAGTGAATCTGGTGCAGCGTTACTAAGGTGAGATTTAAGATATTTACGCAACTTGAGTTAGGAACGGAGTTTTGCCACTATACTAAATTGGTGGATTGGGAATTTGTAGGTTGGGTTTGATTAGGTTATATATAAATTGATCTGTTTGCTTGCGCTTGTTCACTCAGGGTTTATTGGTTACTTTATACCACTCCTAGGGCTTACTCTTGTGGTTTAAGTTGTGGTTAATTAGTGTTCTTGAATAATAATAAATTAGAATTATTATAGAAGTTTGTGGTCATGCTATGTTTCCTCCAACATCTTTAGGTAGGCAGGAAGGTGCTAGAGCGACTTCAGGGGGAAGTCGCTTACAACACTACTAAATGTCTACTGAGAGCCGCAAAGTATGAGTGTGGTATTAACGTGGTGACAGATTAATCTGGTCGCATTTGTGGAACGCCCCATAACGCTACAACCCGGTATCATGTTTTGAAGAGCCAATGCGTTCTACAGTCACAACTAGTTTGTATTCAGAATTCAGCGATATCTGGATCAAACACATTACCTGATCTTTCGCCAATCAAACACTTCTCGGATATGTTTAAATCCCGCTTGCATGCTTTGCCCCATCATCTCATTCAGAAGATGAGCTATAGCTAATGTTAGGGAACGGGAATTATCTCCTCAAACGCTGTCCAAATTCTCAGTGGTTCTGTATCTAGAACTATTATTTCATGTATAGCCATCCATGGTGGTATTGTAACCTACCAAACTGAGACGTTGTTCTCACACTGTATTGAGAGTATCATTTAAAAGTAAATATCACTTGTTGCTCGTTTGCTCTATCTGTGTTTTGCGAAATTCTTCATTTTCTGATCTCTCCTTTGTTTAGAATATTTTACGGGACGTAGGTTATACAGTGTAAATCAATGCAGCGGTAACAAACTTTCAGGGTAGATTACACCTAGACGAGGGGAAATCACTGAGGAATGCATGGTCGGAAACGCTTTCTTGGAGGGGTAGTGACGACACAAAACTCAAAAAAGACTTAGCAAGAATAAGAGAAAGACACATGTTAATTATTCTTAGTGTAGCAAAAATGCTGGGAAGATTTTAGTTGATGTACTCGATAGATGGCGCAATGTAAATCAAAGCATCAGATGATGATACATACGCATACGCTGTTTTTTCTGTGTCACTCGTTTTGAAGCTTTATTTCGTCTGCCAACAAAATAGTAGAAAATTGGAATATTACACGAATGCTGAGCTCGCTGATATGTATATTGCATACAGGGCAACTGATCTCAATGGACGAGCCGCACAACAGTTGAACGCCAAACGTCACAACGCCAGGAGACAAACTTCCCCACACACAGCCACGCTTTCTTTGCACGCTTGCATTAAAAACTGATCTACAATGGATCCCTCATCGTAAACACACAAGGAATGAGCAAGAAGTAAAACACCGAATAAAGAGGAGATGGGGCTGGTACAGAATATATCCGGTCCCAGTATGCGGGCTTTTGCCAGTCATATAGACATACTCACGTCTGGCCTACTAATGACGTGTACCCCTATAACTGCAATATACACCCACATTGTCCCTTTAATGTTCTTTTTACTGATTTTTTTTGCTGTAGTAAGGGTAAAAAACATGCTTTCTCCTCTTATATGTGTTCTATTTTTCTTGTGTTTTGTGTCGTCAGTACCACACCAGGAAAGCGTTTCCGACCTTGTATTATGTGATTTCCCATCATCTAGAATCACTCTATCTAACAGTTATATGTTTGTAACCCGCTGCACTGATACATCATGTATAGGGTCATCAATACAAGATGCTCAAGATCATTACAACATTACAAGAAATTAGTTTGCTAATAATATCACATGTAAAGTTCTCAAACCAACCCACATCGAAAATAAAAATTGTATCAATCAAACGATATTAAAATTTCTATGTACTCTTATTTGTTTTAAATATATTAAAATGAATACTCTAATTATGTACATATTTTGAATGGAATTTTTAAGAGTAATCTCTCAAACTGTGTGAAATCTTTTTAAATACAGATTAGATTTGAATAATTTAAATTTGTTTAATAGTGTAATTACCTTATGTTATTCGATTCATAAACAATTAAGAACACTCTAAATTTACCAACCTCGCTGGTAAGCAACTTAATATTTGAAAGATGTACTTGATTCATGTATTAATGTGATTTATCATTTCAAATTTTTTGATTTTCAAACCATTTGCAACTATTATTGTCTTTACAAAAAAAATATATATATATTATACGCATAAAGCTATTCCATAGAATTTCGATAAGCCAAAAGCTCCGGGGAAGATATTCACGGAGGAAAAGAAAGAAGAGCATGTCAGCCACCACAAAAGGAAGTTGAATGTTCACATCAAGAGTCACGAAAACGGCTGTCAAGCGCCAATGGGGAAAGAAGAGCAACAAATAATATACGAACATGAAGTACTCCCATCAAGAGAATGAAAGGAATTTCTAGATGAACATTTGAAATAAACGAAGGAGAAAACAATTACAATTATAACAAGAAAAGTAGATTTTGACAACTCGAATGTGTCATGGCGAAGAGAAAAGAGCTCGATAACAAGAATAAAAGCAATTATTAATATATTATAGCAGAATATGATGAAATAAAGGTAGCGGATAAATAATACCAAAGCGGAGCGTTTATTTTCGAAAAGCAAATCAGTTATGTTTATACAATTACCACAGATTTAAAAACAAATGCTCAGAAATTGTGTTATTTTTGAGGAATTCTAAGAATGGCTGACCTAAAATTAATATTCAAATTTAATCTGTCAAATTCTATCACCCAAATGATTTAATGTAGTTATAAATCGACTACGTTCCGAAACGTGAAAGGTATAAATGGCTAATATTTATGATATTTAGTGTCACGGATTAGAAATTTGCTATAAAATTGTTTAAAGAATAGTATTACAATAAAAAATTATATAAATACAATATTTTGGAAAAATATTAACTTAGAATAAACTTTCTTCAAAATGCCTCTTTTGTGAAAAATGCTTCTATTGAGGAAGCAATATTTTGCCTGTATATATTCTAAACCGCTCTACAGAGGCTCAACTAGAAGTTTTGAAATATATAACTTAGAAGTGGGTTTATCCATGTTTTTACACAACAGAGGGGATAAATTCTACAAAAAAAAACGCTAATGATTGTTTGAATGGGTTGTAACCTGAAATGTTTTGAATTTTTTCAAAATCATAGTCGAGCCCTCGATACAGAGAGGTCTGAGCTGCTATACGGGCAAAATGATATTTATAATAGAAACATTTTTCACAAAAGGAGAACATTTTGAAAAAAGGTTATTCTAAGTTAGTTTTTTGCTGAAATATTGTATTTAAATAAATATTTTTGCCACAATGTCTTTAAAACAATTTTATACATGTATTCTAAACTAAGTGACACAAATATCATGAAAATTATTCATTTATGCTCTTTTTTAAAATCATAGCTCCGAACGTAGTCGGATACCTTAAGATGAAAATTTACATATTTATTCAATGATTCTAAGTTACTAGCACTTTTATTATAAATTAATTTATTTTTCAAAGCTGTGCAAATATTCGTTGTGGCCTTTGATTGATCATGGCCAGGAACTCATGATAAGTCACGGTTACGAAACCTAATGTCGCTCAAGTCCCATCATAAATAAGGGTTGATGAATGTTCTGTTTTGTCGAGTCCCAAAGTGTTCCTGTAGGCGTGATTTGGAAGTTTGGAGATGAGAGTACCAATTCAGGTGTCGTCCTTTTTACTTGACCATGGTTCAAAATTACGAGGTCCGCCATCAATAGTCCTCGAATTGCTTCAAAGTAAGGTACAAATTAAAACTAAATCAAATCATAAGCGAACTTGTGACCGATATTGCTTCTGCCAAAGCCGTGGGTTCTATTCCTGAAGCCAACTAAAACCCATTATGTAAAGGGGCCAATGCTCATTAAATCGATCGAGATTCAAAGTCATCACGTAATGAAGAGTTCTGGAGAGTTAGGTGCCAGCTTATATGCCATCCACGTCAACCGTGTCTGAAACCTACGAGGTCCATTGCTTTTAGCCCTTGTGTTTCATAGTGCGACGTTAACAATGACCGTAACCACGTAGATTTATGTTAATGTTCGAATAATTTTCTGCCTGAAAAAAAGGTTAAAATTTTGTCTTAATTTGTCACAAAAGGGATGTTCTACTCCCAATGGAGCTTCGGATAGATATTTACCATTGCAGACCTAGTACATTTCTTTGGAGTTGGTATCGCTCTTTAGTGCGACACCGTATAGGTCGAATACCGATTACCGCAGTAATTTTGACGCGCGGCTTCTAACCCAGAGGGAAGAATCTGAGCTCTAAGAATGCGAACCTGACAAGGGTTTTTTAAAATTTTGTCGAGAGCACCCAAGTCCAACAGACACTCTAGGTATCTTTAACATGGTGTATAACCATTCGACATGGACAATTTCCTTCATCATGAAAATCTACAGGTTTGGGCCAGGGTCGAACCCGCAACCATATGGGTACAAGCCCAGTGCCAAACCAACTATGCCACTCTTCCGGCCAAGAGATGAAGCCAGTTTCAGTGATAGTAAAATAATTTTTTTGATGGAGTGGAAGATATATATAAGAATTTTTAGAATAGAGGCTTTTTTTATATGATGCATAATTAGAATAAATTGTTACACTAATGAAGTCTAAATTTTATTTTCTTCATAAACGGATAATATCTCGGCCTAGTTCACTTGAATGAACGAAATAATGTATTTCATTAATGGTAAAATAAAAATGCCATGTCTGTCAGTCTCCACAAAATTCTCGATTTGATAGATTCAAAATTTATTCAATAAAAGCTATTTGTCTATTATATTCTAAAAAAAATATTTAGAAAATGTTACTTTTGTCGAATGTATCATTCTTTTACATGGTTTTTATGTCACAAATGATGAAATTTGAAAAATCGCCATGAAATATATTTTCTTCAACAGCTCTGAGGTACTTTACAACCTAGTGAAATCTTTTACTTCTTTTATGTACTTGGAGAGACACACGAATCTTACAACCCTAGACGACTTAATGCAAGAATAAAAAGACTAGAGACGGGACCTGAAAGAAGAATAAATATCGAAAGCTCACCATCTGCTGCTCTCTGAATAACATTATAATGGAGACAGACCTTTGACGAATTTCTTACTGATTCGTGATGAAAAATACATCAAGTACATCAACAACGAGTAGACTTTTCTCTGGTATTTTTTGTTGTTCAGAAAATATTTTGAAACCCTCTCGTGTATCTCAGTAGTGTATACTACTTCAACTTTACTGTAGTTAAGGTATCCGACTACGTTAGGGAACCGTAATTTTAAAAAAGCGCATAAACGGATAATTTTCATGATATATAGTGTCACTTAGATTAGAATACATATATAAAATAGTTTTAAGGACATTTTGACAAAAAAAATTTATTTAAATACAATATTTTGGCAAATAATTAACTTAGAATAATCTTTTTTTCAAAATGTTCTCTTTTTGTGAAAAAAATACTTCTATTATTTTAATGTTCTTAAAAATACTTCTATTTTTTAATAGGTGCAGAAGGCCAGCGGCAAACTAACTAAACACGCCACCCAACCGGCAGCTGAATACATTGCGGCTTTAGTATGAAGACAATACATTAAATTGCTTTTATGTGTTAATAAATATGTATTCTACTTTATGAACCAACTAACGATTTATACTGCTTAACCTTCCTTAATTATCCACAGTAGCTAAGCTGACATGGTCGCTAACCGCAACCAGTAGTAAATCGGTCAAATTGCGGATTCAAATCTTTGAGCCTCTAAACACTCACTATACAGAAGAGTTGACATCTGTCGAGACTCAAATTTCTTTTGTTGGCATGATGTGGAAGTTTGGAGAGGAGACTGCCAGCTAAGGTGTCATCCTCGTCACTTAAATATGGTACAAAAGAAGTCCATCGCCAACAACCCTCACGTAATTCATACGAGGTATTCGGATTGTTCGGGAACCGTGATTTGCCGCTTAAATGGAGGAGTTATTTATGATATGCTTAGTGTCACTTAGATTGTGAATATATGTATAAAATTGTTTAGTGATTGAAGATATTTTGGACAAAAAAATTATTTAAATATAATATTTTGTTAAATAATTGACTTTAGAATTAGTCTTTTTCAAATGTTAATTCTTTTAGAAAATGCTTCATTATAACAATATTTTGCCTGTATAGTAGCCTGTGTCTCTTTTTACAGAGGCTCAACTATGATTTTTGAAAATTCACATTATTGCCAGAGTTACAACCAATTGAAATAATTATTGGTATTTTTTCTTAAAATTGCTCCCCTGTTGTCGTAAATATGTGGAAAGTGGGCCTCTATTTGCTTCCTGTAGAGAGGTCTGAGATACATACAGGCAAAATATTATAATAGAAGATTTTTCTCAAAGGAGAACATTTTGAAAAAAGATTATTCTAAGTTAATTTTTTGCCAAAATATTGTATTTAAATATTTTTTTTGTCAAAATGCGCCCTTAAAATAATTGTATACATGTATTCTAATCTAAGTGACACTAAATATCATGAAAATTGTCCATTTATCCCCTTTTGCAAAATCACGGTTCCGAACGTAGTCGGATACCTTAATGTAATACAAAATATTTCAATCGTTTATGAGCATCCTTCTTATGTATATTCCTTCATGTGTAATAAGCAATAATGCTCCAAAAAAGCCCAGTATTGGAAATTTCAAATATTTTGTTTTCATTATGAAAGCTTTTTGTTTGAAAATTTAAAGACATCATTGAAAATGAAGATTCAAGCACGTTTAGTGGCTGAATGACTAAACCTGTTTCTGTGTACAATTTACGAATTACATTACTCAATAATTTAATCAAAGAAAATATGCTGTTCCACTGGGTGATATATATATATATATATATATATATTTCTGACATGATTTGAAGTCAGAAACAGACTTAGTTTTTAAAAAGGATCTTTATTTAATGAAAGTTAAACATATTCTGACGCTAAGAGCAGAGAGGGAAGAAGCACGCCACCATGAAAATCTTAAGTGGACTAACACTTAAAAAGCAGATGTGATAAGTATCGCGGATTTTATGAGTGAACTTGAAAGTTAATGCTGACATATGGGGCTATTAAATATAACGATCTGGAATTAGACATTTTTATTGGCTAGGCAATATGTTCGGAAGAAATAAATGGGCAATTAGTTTGATACTTGAAGATGAAATGAAAAAGATGAGTTAAGTGCTAGGTAGGGAGTTTAATTTTTTAATCTAATTTAATTATCCTTACACACACATATATATATACATACATAACTAATGAAAACTAATTAAATTAAAGAGGTGTTTCAAACGATTTTGATGCGTATAGTAAATTTATATATGCATTGCCGCATAGAGCAAAATTTCCAATGGAGTCTCCAAATGTGTCTATTTATTTTATAGTGTCACAGAATTTATGTAAGAAGAACAGTTTGTTTTCAGTAATTATAGAAAATTGGTAGAATATTTGCTGTGTCAGGAATTAACTCTTCACCTGGTTATACACACTATGTTGAAGAGGGCATGGCCTATTATGGAATAATCCTGGAAGCTCAATTACTTATTGTCCTATTTTTTGGGGAGAGGGGAAAATTTGATATGCGGAAAATGAAATCATTCTACGATTATTCATGAACACTAAAACATGGATAAAGAGAATTAGTTCAGGATTACTGTATTAAAACTTATCAATATCTCGAAAATGGTTGATTTCTGATGTCCAAAAGAATTTTTGCTCCATACGCCAGTACCTTTCAAACGGTATTACAATTTGTTAAAACTGGAAATATAACTGGTAGTGTAACTGGTCTCTTGTACTTCATCATAAGCAACAATCAGCATAAGTGATAGATGTTGATATGGAATAAGAACAGTATGATATGAAAATACTAATTCGCTAAATTTTACTAAATAGCAAAAGAGCGGCACGCCAATCTAAATAGTCTTAAACATTCTTCAAAGAAAGGTTAAATTTCCATTGTATAAGTTTTCAGATAAGTACAATTATATTTATGTATTTGAGAATGTTTAAAACTAAAAATAAGATTTATATTAATTAGTCGACTTTATTTGTTTATAATAAGCGTATTTGCTTACGGCGAGATGAATCGAAATTCCTGCCCTTACTAAAGAGATTCACAACATTTAAAGCCGCCCGTCCGGTTTAGTGGTTAGTGACGCTGTGACGTAGGACCTGGGTTCGGATCCTGGAGCAGACATAGATTTGTAAATGCATACTGCAGGGATGGGAAGCCATTGGCACGCGTGCCATTGATGGCACATGACACAATATTTTGGGCACGCCACCGATCAAAACGGTTTGCATTTTAGTTCAAAAAATTATATTATTACAAAGAACCCCAAACGTGAAAAAAAATTTCAAAGATTAAAATGTACATGAGAAACCACAGAAAACGATATAGTAATTGAAGCATTTATTTCCATAATTGATTCTTCAATCAGGGAATTTTCAGTGAAATTTTCTCATTCAAAAAATTGTCAGAAATGCTCAAGTTTATAATGTACCCTGATATGACATTATTTGATAAACTGAACTTGCCCTAATTCGATTGGTTGGAAATTGAAGAATTTAAAATGCTTATTGATTTCTAGTCTAGTTCAATATGGATTCAAAAATGTATTGAAACAAGGAAAAAGTTGGAATTGATTTAAACAGAAAAATTAACAAGCAATATAAATAATACACTTGTAACGAAAATTCGGAAACATGGAATTCGATTCCAGACATATTTAACTGTTTAAAGAAGCAGGCTCATGGTATTTTAACCGTATTTTTTTTCATCGACCTATGCCTACGAGTCATTATTTTCAGAGATGAATAACATTAAAGACTCGTTTAGAAACCATTCGGCAGATGACTCCAATTCAGCATGCATTCTGCTAAAAGTAAGATCTTGCAATCCTAATATAAGTTACCGTAAAATGCGGCATATAACGCGCACTTTTAACACAGAAAATAAGATAGAAGTTAACGGGTGCGCGTTATACGCCGGGTATAAAAATGATAGGTTCAAAAAAAAAAAAAAAGAGATATACATAAAAAAAACTTAGACTTCTACAAAGATCGGAATACTGTTTATTTAAATGAAATGTCAGACCTTATGAACTTAAAAGGTTGTTTTCCTAGAAATAAACTATTTTTTTCAAAATCTTGGAGTAATACCACGAACAAATAGCTTTAAAAATAATAGCACTGGTAACATACATTGCAGGTTACTTCGTAAAAAAGGGGTGCGCGTTATACGTCGAATTTTCCTTAAAATTAAAAAATGCAGCTTGAAAGTATAGGTGCGCGTTATACGTCGGATTATACGGTATTTGTCATCTATATATATACTCTGCAACAACAGACGTAACACTAATGTTACTTAAATTTAATTACACGTTTAACTGAAACATTTACTGCTATACAGTGCAAAACGTATTTTTTCGTAGTAAATGAAGAACTTTGTGAAGTTAGTATTTAGTTTTCTTATTTTTCCAATAATCACGTCAAAATTATTTGATGGCACGTCTATACCACATTAAGCATTTCTTTAGAAAAAATGGCATGTTGATCTATAAAGGTTCGCCACCCCTGGCATAGTGCCTTTGCGGCAGGGGGGTACTCCAAATAGCCGTAGAGCAGCAAGTCCTCTCGTGAGGTTGATGGAAGAGGAAGAGAGGTGGGAGGTCTCTGACCACCCCCAAGATGTTTTTTCTCAAACTTGTGGTGAAACCGATCCAAATCGTACTATCACCTGTATGGTGCTCAAAGCTATGACTAACAAAATTAGTACAACTAATCCCTTGCCACGATGAATTTCGTGGGCCTTGACCTGATGTTATTGTCGATCAGGTGGTATAAGAAACAACACAACACTTAATATTCAAACCTAATAAAAAATTTCCTCGATGTCTACGTTTTGAGAAAACGAATTGCTCTCCAAAATATTCTGTAGCATAGATATGGGGAGATGGTAAAATACATTATTAAATTATTTGTTTGCTTTTTAGTTCTGCAAGTTTTTTAAATAATTTTTGGTACCAATGGAAGCCAATAGCAAAATCTGTAGGTATTTTAGGGAATTATCTAAACTTGGTTTATTATTTGAAAAATGATTCTCTCCGAAATTAAACGACAATCAATTAATAAACTCTGTATTTTTCCTTTTGGGTAACAATTAGTGATCCAGAACATATTAGAATAAATCAATTGCGTAAAAAGAGAAAAATACACAAGCAATACGAATAATTTTATATATCAAGTTAATATTTTACATTAGGTTCCTTGCAAGGTTAGTTCTTCAACTTAAAACAATTTATCTTAAATTTTATTATTAAAAAAGACGATTTCCATGCATATTTATTAAAACAAAATGTCAGTAATAAAATAACCACCATTTATGTTTCAGTTAATTGTTTTTGAAAGCAAACTGATACGGAATGGAAATAGAAAGAAAAAAATATAACAACACAATAAATGATTTTTCGTGTTGTATTGCAGCACCTGCACAGTGACAACTCGGTTGAAAATGTCTCAGAGTAACTAAATTATGAATTAATTGCTTAATTCATCTCTACCTCAGCTAATTTAATTACTTATTTTCATACCGTCGCGAATTCATAAAATAATTAGATTAATTCAAGTTTTATTCAATTAGTGCAATTACTTCTGGTGCTAAAAACACTGCAATGTTTTAATTTTAGTAACATAAACAAATATCTACTTTTCTCCCTAAGTTTTCTAAAATTAGAGGTGACATATAAATACAAAAAATTATTAGCTCTGAGAATGCTTTGAGTTTTTTTTTTTCTACTGGGAAGCTAAATTTCATTATATACGAATTTATTCGTTCTTCTATATAAACGTTTTAACAATAATGGATGTTCACGGCAAATAATAAGTTTTCATAATGGAAATCTTTTACTAAACAGAAAACTTTGCTTATAACAAATGGAATTTTTCTTTTTTTTCCCGTGTAAATCCGTAATTGACTGTCAGTGTAAATGCAAAATGCAATTGCTCTTACGAATTCCGTGCATTAAACATCCCTCCCCCCAGTTAACACTAAAAGCGTTAAAACTTATCTGACTTTATTGTATTAACATTAAAACTAATTTTCGTAAGTGAACCAATGAGATTTTAACTTTTCATGATGGATCTTTTCATAATGATCTTTCATCCTATTGTAGCCCTTGATAATGAATAAGAGTCTAATAAATTCTCTAAAGAAGGCCATTCAACCTTTTTTTCTGCGGGCATCATACATATGTTAGCTACTTCACGCGGGCCGCAAATTGAGGATTAATGGAGAGGGGGGAATGCTTTAAGACCAAGATAACATAGAAATTTAAAATGTGGAAAATGGATCAAAATATTAAAGCTCCTATTTTGCTTTTTTTAATTATTTTTTTTCTTTTTGTGCACGAAATTTTTTAAATTGGAAGCATTTAAGAATCCCTTTCACAACTTTTGCATCAGTAAACGGTTTCATACAATTACCAATAATACAACAAATTTCAAAGGGTGCCATTGTTTCCGCTGTGACATTACCACAGACAAAACACTTTTTTTGCTGTTGTAAAAATATTCAAAAAAGCCTATCTATCAATTCTTGAAAGAGATCTTCGAGGAAAAGTGCCATCGAGCGATTCCTGTTTATTGGTACTTTTTGAATACAACACTTTCATGGTAAATCAAACAATTACTAATCCAAGCTTGTTTTTCACTACAAAATAGTTAACCTCCAAATTGTCTTGAAATGATATATTTTCTTTGAAGAATTTTTCGCTTGTAGAATAAGAAAGATAGTTAAAAATTAGTTCCATTCATAAAATGGTTGCTACTCTACTGTAGTCTATTATCACTACCCCTCAGGGGGTTCACCTTCTTTAGGTGGGTACGTGTGTCACAATCCCGAGGTACCCTATATATATATATAGTGATCTTTTCCTTTTTCCCAAGGGGTTTACTATCTTTGGTAAACACGGGTGTCACGACCCCGGGGTACCCCAGTGATCCTTCTCTATTTTCGACCTTCCATCTTGTCATTCAATTTCTCCTTTTCTTCTTTTCCCGTCTAGACCACAGACCTATGAATGTTTTGGCGCATTATAGCCAAAACTGGTTCTTTCGCCATAAAACTTTCGCCAAAATCAATCACTCACTATTATAACTAATCAGGGGAAAAAATCTATTCGCACCCATATGACATCCACAGAAAAAAGCAAAATTAATATATTTGATTTCTTAGCAAAGAATTTCCCGCCAAATTTTTATAAATATATTAATTTCTCAGAACAATGAACCATGACCGGGCCACTTAAAAATCCCAGTGAGCCGCAGGTTGAGTATCGCTGTTCTAACGTATACTAGTTTTAAACAGCCGTTTGTAGTGTTGTTGCATGTGGCTGATGCCTTCAGGCTGGAAACCGGGCACGATTGCCTTACGGATCTCTTATGTAGACTAAAAGTCCTTCCTTCTATAAAGTGTGTTTTGTGTAGAGAGAATTTACTAATGAATGCTGGGCACCCCTGGAGCTTTGCCCTTCTTGATAATATCTACGATAGATACTGGAGGACCGGAGAACAGTTACAAGCTATGCAATCCGACTGACATTCTAAATGTGTTTATGCTTATGTTTCATTATTCTTTTTAATGTTTATTTGTTGTTTAATTTTTGTTGTTACTCCATGATTGTTTGCACGGAGTGGTTTCATTTCAGCGAATGATGTATTTATCAAGGGATGCTGCTAGAAATTTTTCTAAAAAAAACACTTATTGTGGCGAATAATGGTTTGTTTAATATATGGGCTAAATTCATGTGACGTCATTAATAACATGATAATGACAATCTTATTTTTTCAGCCAATCTGTTCATTAATTCATGTTACGTTATAGTCAAGCGATTAAAAAGTCTATATTTGTCAACAATAATAACGTACACAGTTAATCAAAAAGTATTCTGTTTAAAATGTTTAAAAGTACACGCACAGCATACACACACACACCACATATATATATATATATATTTAATTCTGAATATGTGTTTGAAAAATCTTAACTGGAACATATTAATCTAATTATGTAATTTTAAAATTTATCTAAAATTTACAAGTAGAAAAACAAGTACAAATCTAATGTCAATTTGTTTTGATTTCCATGAAGAACACTTGATTCCATTTACTGTGTGATCGTCATGAATTTAGCCCATTGAATACTTCAGGTCTGCCCGACAAAAAGGTTCGCTATTTACAGTCGGAATGTCGCTTAATTTTTTGCCATTCTCAGATAACAAGGCCGACACATGAACAGGCATCCCATTTTCCACTTCTATGCCTCTCCAACGGGATGACAGATTAAAAATATATATGATCCTCTACCCTTTGAGTCTTTCGCGGAGCCAGAGCTAGAATACTAAGCTCTGCTGCTACATTACTGGGCCACGAACTCCCAATCACTACCGAGGCCTTATTTAAAATTTCCCTTTGCTTCTTTAAAATCAAGAACAAGATAATTTCTACAGGATACATTTTGTTCAAAAAAGAAAAATCTAATGTTTTACCTAACAATGTAAAACTACTATGTAAATCTCATAATAAATAAGTGAAAATTAACAATACATAAACCTCCCAAAATATTCTATTTAAGGAACTTTTCTATGTTTGAGTGATTGTTAATTAACGTTATATTACGTTGTTGGGGACAAACCTCGTAATTTGAAACCACGATCAAGTGACGAGAGGAATTCCGAGTTAAGGCTCCCAAACTAACATATTACACCAACGTGAAGACTTTGAGCCTAGACAAATTGAAACTGAATCAAATCCTCTACACAGTGGATCTTTTGTGGCATTATGAATCGTCAAAAACAGGGTCATCTATTAGTACGTAAAAATGAGCACCTTGGCTAGCGTAGCCATAAAAGTTTTCTGATATACACTTTTTCAGTAAATTGAAATTCGCAAGCAAAATAAATAATGTAAAGCTAATTTTCCTAATTAAAATGATAATCGATATCCAAACTTAAACTATTTCATTAACATTTTCAGAAAGTTTATAAAAAGTTTCTCTGCCACAATAATTAATAACCTTATAATAACTAGCTCAAGTAACATTTTCAGGTA
Organism: Trichonephila inaurata madagascariensis; assembly: GCA_019973955.1. Classification (NCBI taxonomy): domain Eukaryota; kingdom Metazoa; phylum Arthropoda; class Arachnida; order Araneae; family Nephilidae; genus Trichonephila; species Trichonephila inaurata. The sequence continues at coordinate 113,829 of BMAV01020790.1, forward strand.
TTAAATAAATCTGGGAAAATCCTTATTTGTGGAAGTAAGTTTAGGAACGGATTTTTTGTGTAAGTATACTCTAAATCTAGCATTTTCGTTTCTCAGAGAGTTGTTCTTTCAAAAAATCACGGTTCCCAAATCATAACTTCTATATTTGGTGATACATGTGTATAAATATTGACCACCAGAAGATTATGACCTTGGTGTGGTATAAACTACTAATTTGCCCCACTACGCCATGGAATGTACAAGGATAAGTCGTAAGGGGACTTGTGCAACTTCTCTTTCCAAGGTTTGCAACAGCGCTAGTATCCAGCGCTAAATGGGGAGGTAGTAGGCAGGGGCGCCGCATCATTGCCGTATCAATGATACGGGGCCCTCAAGCTACAGGGTCCCCAACATGTGTGACTACAATCTCACTAACCGGGCTCCCATACCTACAAAAGGGCCCCGAAGGAATTTTGATACAGGGCCCATTCAGAACTAACTACGCCAGTGGTAGTAAGCAAAATTTCAATACGACATGTCACCCACCTTTAGTAGAGAGTTTAGGAGACTATATTCAACTTGGCAGTTCCATTGTCGATCTGCACCAAGGTGGAAAGACAGAAGGCAAGGTGGAAAGGTGTTTTTAGAAGTTGTGATACCTGCCCTGAAAGCTGGCCCTCCCTTCCATCTCTACACCCTCAGTGGTTGACGACAATGGACTGTTCGATCTTTTGTGGTCCCATAAAGAAGTTCTTCGCTGTTTGAAGACCTCTGTCCATTCGTATATCTTGCTTCACGAAGAACAGCTGTCACCATACTGATCTTGCAAGCAACAAATAACTTCCGAAAGTTTCCCACCTTCTTCAAACAAAAAGCGGATCACTGTCCTCCTTTACTCCTTGGTGCATATCGAACTTCCATGCTGAACGGCCTGTTACACCCCAAAGACTGCGAGGGAAGACGAGGGACACGTTTGTAGCAGTGTAGCCGACCTCCCCTCAATCAGTGCTGGATACAAGCGTCGTTGCTAAACCTTGGAAAGAGAAATTGAAAAAATCCCTTTACTTTTTGATTCACGCTCGTATTAAAAATACTATTGAAATGAATGTTAAACATGTTCTATTGTCTCGCACGATATATAGTGAAAATCGTTTAACACGAAAATATTTTCAGGACGGAAATATATTTTTTCTTGTTAAAAGTATTTCGTGTAAAGAATATTACAAATAAAAGCATATATACAACAAAATTAAGTTTATGGGAGTACATTATATTTACATAGATATATGCATGTATTTAATAAAAATCAATGAAACAAAAACATTTATAAGAACACAAGGACATTTAATACGAAGTGTTTTTTTTGAAAAACAAAATATGTATTGAGTTTTTGGAAAACAATCTGATATTTTTCTTTGCATTGTCATTTTTAGCATCAAAATGTCAAAAAAATTTCTATGTTTTCCATTTTGTTACTCCATTGCAATTTCCGTTTAAATAACTGCACATACTTTTCCTGATGTTCTTCATTTCGTATAACATGGGAACGAACAAGGGCTGCATTAATCGCTTCCTTTTTGTCTTCGGAATCTGTATCAATGATATTTGCTGAACTTTGAACAAACTCCGAAATGTCTTTGTCTGCCATAATTGGGGCTGTACACACATGATCACGATCTATTGTAACGAATTCTTCTGATATGTTACAGTAGGGCAGTTTAATAATACAGAAACTTTCTCAAACATTTCATTGGGTGCTCAGTTTTGATATCCTTTTTGTCCATCTTTTCGCGTTAAGTGATTTTCTTTTATGTTAAGAAGAAATAAAATGCTTGAAAATGCACAGAAGTTTGTCAGGGCTATTGTATTATTGTGTTAATCAATATTTCGTCTTAAGCGTTTAAAGTTAAACGTATTTCACTGTATTTACTAACGTTGGATCCTATGGTACTAATCAAAGAAGTCATGGTATATATATCTAAAATATCAAATAAATAATAATTGATAAATTCCTAAATTCATTATATAACATTGAAATTAATTAAAATGTTTATCTTCGTTTCACAAACATAATTAGTTTAAAGCTAGTTTTTTAAAATCCAATAAATGTCATCTTTTATGAAATAGTTTGGTAAATCTCCCTTGTCATTTTTATCTCTGTCTTATTATTTGGAACTATTTTATATAATCTAGAATTTCTTTACGTAAAACACATGCCTATGCCATAACATTTTTTTTCAACGTAATTTTCATAATTAACATGTGTTAAAATAACGCGAAGGGATCACACACGGGGGAGAGAATTAAATATCAAAACAAACATGCCTTCATGAGGAAAAGTTGGTTAGAGTTAATATTATTTTAATTGCTTTAAATTGTTTAATAAGCAATAATCGTTTTTTATGAACTTCGGAGATAACTGATATAAGTTCTTTTAAAAGTTCCGCTAAGAAAGTTCTTTTACGAAAAATATAAAAAGTAAGGCTAATTTTTTTCAGCAAAACTCTGTAAAGAATTCCAAGTTGATTTTTAAAGAAGTCTTTAAAGTACTCACTCAAAAGGCTTTTATAAGGAACTCTCCTTTTCTGTTAATGCTATTTCGATATGCAATTTTTTTTCAAAATTCACATTTAATTTCATTCTGCATTTAATGTTGAATGTGAAAACCTTGACTTGATTAGTTTTAACTTCTGTCATTTATATTTATTATTTCACTGTATATATATATGCGTGTGTGTGTGTGTGTTTATTTACATTCAATTTATAAACTTTAATTTTTGTATAATAAGAAAGTGATCAAATAATAGTATAGTATGTAACGTAAACAAAAATTTTAAACAATTCTAAAGCAAAACGAAATGCATATATATATATATATATATATATTCCTACATATAATTTTGAATCTCAAGATGAAATTCTGAAATTAGGAATAATTATATGATTATCTTAAATAAGACTACGTATTGGTAACCTACCTAGACCTAGTATATTCCCCGGGAACTGGTAAACTTTTTAGTTCAGCACCATATAGGTAGAAACCAATTGCCGCAATTTAATTTTCATATCCAGTTTCCTCCCCAGAGAGAGGGCACCTGATCTTCGACAATGCGGAATTGTACTAGGAATTCTCTTTAAATTTAAACCTAAGCCAAACATGCACTCTAAGGATATTCAACATGCTTCATAATCACACGAGATGGGCGCTGTTGGATTTCATCATCATAAAAATCCACCGACTTGAGACAGGGTCGAAACCACATACTTGGGCGTACAAGGCCTAACCAACTACATCCCCAGTTTGCATGTTTATTTGTAATATATGATATGATATGCGCTATATCATATTATATATAATATAATATGCAATATAACATGATTATATATAAGAAATGATGTATGATATAAATACATCATGATTATATGTAATATCTGATATCATATGCAAAAAAATCATGATTATGTGTAATATATGATATAAGTTAAACCTATTGTTTCCTTTTATTTTTTTAAGTATTTCATGCTTATAATTTTGAATCCATTCGCTTTTTGCATACAGTTTTAAGTGCATAGAGTCAATAAATAAATATGTTTACAAAAGATAGCATTTTTTTTCATCTTTAATTTTTAAATTGATGTAATAAGCTCTGATGGTACATTTATGTAAAAAATAACATAAGGATATATGTATACGAAGAAATATATTGGATAATATGAGAAGGAAGAAACAGCAACACGCAATTATTTGGTTTATAAGCTAAAATATATAATTTTCAAAACATTCCTTTTTCATATACTTGTTTCCCTTTCTAGAGTTAACAAGCAATATTGTGTGCAAAGAAAGATTAGGAAATGGAACGGAATTACTACGACAGTTTTAGATTTAATAACATTTTCTGACAAAGTAATATTTTGTTTTCAAAGTATTTTAAAAATGTTTCAAATTTAATCTTATTAGTTACGTTCTAAAATCAAAGGACTTAATAAATTCTTAATCCTCAAGTACATATTGTTCACGAAAATTATATTATTATTTGCAGGCAAAGACAAAATAAACACATAAATAAAACAAAATGAAATAATCTGAAAATGAAATGTAATACATCTTAAGTAAAGCATATTTAAATTTATCTGATTGAATTTGACAAAAATGGAAAGTTGATTTGAGTAATATTTTTTACATCATTGATATTACATACTATTTTGTAAAGAAAATAATTTTAACGAGATTTGACAACGTATTTTTTTTAATACAAAATTGATCCTTAAGTTATAAATTAAATTTAAATACAATTTTAGCTAGCAGGTTTCTTTTTTATTATGAAAATTTTATTTGTTTTTTTTAAAGTAAAAAAAAAAGGATTGTGGGGGAAAAGAATTTGAAATATTTTTTTTTTTGAATGTTTCTTTTTTCCAAATTTGATCCCAAACCCCGAAAAATCGCTTTGATCATTTTTTCCCCGATATAAGAAATAGCCCTTTCCCGGAACCCAAAACAAAAACCCCTTTCAAGATTTCAGTTTAATTCAAATATATTTTTTTCGAATTTTTATAAATAGTTATGTTAATTGAATTTTTAAAATTTTTTTTTTTTCAATAAAATACGCAAATTGTAGAATTTTTTCCTAAAAATTAATATTAGACCTTTTCAAAGATCGTTGCAAAAGATCTTGAGAACAAAATTTGATCGGAAAATGAAAGGGTAGCGGTCAGAATGGAAAAGAAAAAGTTTTTTAAAAAAATTTTTTTCCCATTAAAAGGGGTCTTTTTATTTATTTTCATTTATTTTTTTATCGGCTTATCACAAAGGAGATTTAAAATAATCTGTAAACGAGAAGATTTTATTGGCGAATTAATAATAGTTTTTGATTAATTGATTGCGTTCCATTAACTTTGATATTTGGATTCCTGTAATTTTTAACGAACAAAACGCAATTAAAAAAAAATATTTTCCTTCATAAAATTTCTTACGTAAGTATTAATGAATTTAAAGTTCATTTCAGTTAAAATTTCCCGAAGTTAAATCTGATTAAAAAACAAAGCATATTTGTAAGACAAATAACAAAACTAAGGGTTGCCCAGCTAAAATGTGTGTGTGTGTGGGACACGGACAATTATGTCAGAATTACTGCAACTATAGCACCTTCAAAGAGGGATATAAAAGGTGGTAGTAAGTGTACATTGCATACGGTGTTCAACAGTGAAACCTGTTCACGGTACAAGAAATTGATCGAAAGTAAAATCGTGCTATATATGGATGCGTCCATACCGAAACAATACGTGGTCTAACGGTTTCTGATTGGGAGCTTTAAAGCGGACCTGAGGGAGCTTTTATAGCGTAATTTTTGTATCCGGCTTTGTTCGGAAATGATTTTAAAAAAGGTAAAAAATACTATTTTGATATTTAGGGTTTTTATTAGAAAAAAGTATATAAAAATTTTTTTAAAAATAGTATTTAAAAAAAAATTATTTGGACAATATTTTTACTTAAAATAAAATAAATACCCATTTTCAAAATGTTCTTCTTTTGGGAAAAATGCTTTTATTATAATAATATTTTGCCTGTAGATAGCCTGGGACCCCCTTCAGGGCCAACTAGAATTTGTGAAATACAAACTTAGAAGGGGGTTTTTCCATGTTTTATTTACAACAGAGGGAAAATTTGAAAAAAACAGATAACTATTTTAAGGGGTTTTTTTGAA
>BMAV01020791.1:0-11617 GCA_019973955.1 Trichonephila inaurata madagascariensis
AAATAACGTAATAAGAATATAAAAGCAAAACATGAAGATCGAAAAAATACAAAAAAGGAACTATAAAAATTACAAAAAAGGAACTATAAAAAAGAACTAGCGAGACAGAAAGCAATTTCGGACTTAGGACCGAATAAGTGGGGTTAAACTAGTTCGAAGCCGCCAACCTTCCCCCTTTGCACAACTCGGTAGTAAAAACCAAATAAAATAAACAAAATTTCAACGTATATAAAAAAATAAACCAAAATTCAAAGTATACAAAAACTCACAGAGAGTATCATAAAACCACTGATTAATATTCTGAAACAAATTCTCCCCAATTTCTTAAAGCAGAAAAATCCTAAAACAATTACGAATATATATATATATATATATATGTGTGTGTGTGTGTGTACAGTGTCCGGCAAAAATACCTACCCTATTTTGAGAGGGTGCTGTGTGAGTTGAGTTGGGGATGCGGTGGTATAAGGAGGTCTAGATCTCTAGCGGTATACGTGCGATTTGCAGTAGTCGCAATGGAGTGGCACGGTGAGCATCGCGCATTATTTGTGGGTGAGTATGTTCATAATTATGGTTCTGTGATTACTACTCAGCGAGCATTTCGCTTTTGGTTCCGACTTGGCCGTCATTATCCTGTTCCAGATAGAAAAACTATTCACGTTTGAGTAGCAAACTTTATAGCAACTGGCTCTGCATTGAAAAAGAAATCGCCTGGTCGACCTCGGATCGTAACAACGCCGAAAGACGTGGCACGTGAAAGAGCGTCCATCGAGCCATCGTCCAAAGCGTTCGGCATTAAACATGCAGATGCCGTGGAATTGTTTGGCAGAGGTGTAAGAAGAATCCTGCACGGAGATTTTCATTTACATTCATACAAAATGAGGGTTACCTATGAATTTAGAGATTTCCAAACTCGCTGAACAGCATTTGAAGACATTCTTTATACCATATCCCCTGGAACCCCAAAAGCTATGCAAATTGTGTAGCACTGCGCATCATATATGTGCAAGTGAGGGTTATGTGGTAACTGCATATATAGTGCGTATTGAGTTGTTCTGAATTACTTGTTGGAATTGCCAGTATGGGTAAACTGCCTAATTACACGCCTTCGATCACAGACAAATCGTAGGTACGCGATGAATAGACCATTAAATTTCCGAAATCGAAAGACAGCTAGGATTCCCAAGGTCATCAGTGTCAAGAGTATACCTAGAATACATGGATGGTGCCCAGTAAACCAACGATCGGGAAAACTTTACAGGACAATTAGCCTTGACAGTGCGTGGCGAGAGACGGCTCAGGCGTATTGTACGTAGCCACCGAAGCCAAACATTAGCTCAAATTACCGCCCAGTTGAATAGCGATGCCAGTCGTACAGTCAATATACGGACTGTGCAACACTCGCTTCACCGTATGAGTTTCGAAAGACGTCGACCTATGAGATAACCATTGCTCAATCCTCGCCATCGGGCTGCACGTCTTGCCTGGGCAAGAGAGCACAAAGACTAGAGTGCAGAGGACTGGAAATGACTAGCATGGAGTGATGTGTCTCGATTCCAATTACTTAACTCCGACGAGAGGCTGAGAATATGGCATCCGGCTCATGAAACCATGTTTCTTGCATGCCAGGTTGGAACTGTACAAGGGCATGGTGGCTCAATCATGGTCTGGGCTGTTTTCTTGTTGCAGTGTTTGGGATCTTTGGTGGTTTGGGTTTTTGATCTTCTGCACCAATCTCATTCGATGCAATTGGGTATATAGAGTTGTTGAGTGATACCCTCCATCCACATTTATACTGTTTTGTTACCTGCAAAGTAATGGAGTTTTCCAGCAAGACAACTGTACCACTCAGAAATTCCGGTTGGCTAATGGCTGGTTGAATGAGCATTCCTCTGAGTATCCTGCCATAAATTGGCCACCTAGAAGCCTGGACTTAAATCCTATTGAGCCTCTCTTAGGATATTTTGGAACAAGACGTGAAATGCCACATCCCACATCACTAACGAACCTTACTGAATTATGAACCGCTTTAGCCAATATTTGGCAAGTCATTCCCGTGGAACGTTTCCAGCAACTTGTTGAATCTATGCCTCGCAGTGCGGTAGATGTTATCAAGGCCCGATGAAGCCGAACTCGTTACTAGGTAGGTATCCCTAATTCAGTAGCACTTCAGTGTATTTAAGCTATTTTTGTTAAGTAGAATTTTTTTTCCTCCCTGAAATGAATTTAAATCTACTTACTATTAAATGCACCCTAAGAAAATTTCTTATTTTCAGAGTGTACTATAAATAAACATAATACAGTCATATCTAAGTTAAATGTAATAACAATAATATATACACACACACATATATCACTTTGATGAAAATGAATCTTAATATATATACTATAAGTAAACTAAAATAATCCATAATTATAATGTAATCATTTATGTATTATGTAAAATTTTATGAACAATATTTTTGTAATAAAGCTATATGAAGCAATTTAATCATAAATCGATTAATATTACTAATGGTAAATCTGGAAAACATTGTTTTAATTATGGAATAACAAATGCATCTAAATTTTTTTTACGCGGTAGGTACGTTCCTCAAAAGATAGCATAAAAAAGAAACATTTTGTAAAGTAAAATGGGAGATTATTACAAGTTTCTGAAAACTATACAAATAAAGAAAATATTTCTGTACTGAGAAGTGTTGGGGATCCACATTACCTCTAAGACTTGTTAGACGAAATAGTAAAAAAGTTATTTCAACCGAAACACCGTGCAAAAAAAAGGGAGTAGTATAATTTTTTACTTATGTATATTAACATTATTTTTATATGCGTATTTACATTCATATATTTAACATTTACTCATTTAACCTTAATATTAGATTCATATGTTTTAAGAAACAATTTAAATAATAAAAAAAACAATCTTGAAATAATATGTAATGACAAGATGAAATAAATCCTTCATATATTGCATCAATAAAATATAAAAACTTTATGTTAAAAATGTCAAAATAATATGTATTAATGAAAGGTTGCTAGATACTGACAATTATTGTAGTTGTTTACAGATTGATGAACTAAATCTGTTTTCTCTGAAAAAAATCTGTTACAACTTTTATGCTTGAATTAAATACAGATTTTCATTCAGTAATATGATGTTTTGAGAAAATGAGTTATTTTTCGAATTACTTTTTATTTTGACATACTTAACTGAAAATTTGATCCTTTTAGGCTTTGCAAGTTTTTTTTTATATAAAATTTTGAATGCCCTGCTAAGTACATCTCTAGATATTGTTGTAATTTTAAGGTGCTTTTTAGAAGGTAATATCTTAAGATTGATTACTATTTAAATAACTAATTTTCCATATTGTATCAAGTTAAAGACCGTCAAAAATTAAAATAGATGTTAGTTGATGAATCTCATGCTCATACTTTCTTAGAATAATTAGCATGAACCAAATTTATATAAAAATAAATAAGAACAATAAAAAGGCACGTAAAGAGAAAGAAACGTGGCTTTTTCTTTTGACTATATTATTTAAAAGCGATGTAAAATGACCTGGGGTAAAAAAACAAAAACAATAAAATTTACATAAAAAAAGCATTCAATAATATATATATATATAACTATTTTATCATAATTTTTATTCTTATGAAAACAATGTAATTAAACAATTAAACAATTAATGTAAACAATTATTAAATAATAAACTTTTCGAAACTGATTATTTTTTGTTTCTATATGAAATATTTAATACAATGTTAATTTTTGGATAATATTGCATTGAAATAATAGTGATAATATTTTTGTTCAGTAGAAACACAATGTTTTTTGACATAAAAAAGTTTTGTTTAAAAAAATTGTATCACTATGAGTTAGAAAAATGATGAATTTACTAGTAATCGGATTAAGTCGTATCCCAATAATTTGATTAACAAGCTTGCTATCTAAAAGAAAATTAATAACTCACATTTCTTTTTTAGTTTTAATTTCTTTTTAAAGGAAATATTTAGTTGAGGTGCACGAGATAAGTATAAAAAATAATAATCAAGGAAAAAATATCTTTTTAAGTTGTGTTGAATTTATTTCATATTTTTAGATATTAATATTAGAATTATCTCTATAATCAACATTCAGAATTATAATTATAATTGAAATTCATTACCCCTTATATATAACTGATAATTCAAAGAATTTCAAAAACTGCTTCAATAACAAAATGGACAACTGCTCAATTATTCAGAAACTAAACACGAAAGAAAGCGCATAAAAACACTACAAAATATATTTGGATTTGCCACGAAAAATTTCCTTCTTAAAGGTGAACATTTTTTTCTTTAGTAAAACTTTCCAACATTTAGGAAAGTATAGTACCAAATTGTTAAGGGAAAAAATATTCATGGAATAAATTGCTTGCAGCTTTTGCGTTTTAGAACGAAAGAGAAAAAAACTATTCTACCCTTCCTTTTTTTTTTCACTTTAAATTCCTTTAAATATAGTATTAAGGAGAAACAAATTTCCGAAAGTCATTTTACCACTTTAATACATAAAGTTTCAAATTGTTCCCTGAGCGAATATATATATTCGCTTATACATCTCCCTAAAACTGAACTATTACTTGGGTTCTGACTTTCCAAAATAGAGTATGGAATGTTAGATTTAAGCTCCTTCTTGATGACAGTAAATTAAAGTGAAATTTTTCTCTGCTTGTAAGATTTTCGATTAAATTTTTTGCGGGAAGTAGGAGCTGCAGTGCTTTTCTCATTATATATGTTACCCTCTTTTCCTAGTTTGAAAAGCTTGTTTTGCATACATATGAAGATTTTTTCTTAAAGGTTAATATAATTAAGATGGTTACCGATGAAGTATAGGGATTGGGTTGTTCTTAAATTTTCTGTAAGTCGTTAATAATGAAATTAAGTTTTGTGTAATTTAATTAATTGCATATTTTCTGTACTTATACAAATAAACAAAATTAGTATTGCCATATTTTTATCACTTAAAATGTCTCCTGAGAATTTAATGACAGAGCAAAAAAAAAAGAACAAAAATAAAATTTGAAATTTGCTTCCTTATTTTCATTTATCTATTTTTTTCTTGTATAAATACTTTTAAGGCACTATATTTTTAAATAAACAACTTCGCATTTCAAAATAAAAAAAATGATAATTTATAATCTATCATAAACTAAGAAAATCTCTTTTTAAAAATATTTTGCCTGTTTAATTTTTTTATAATATATGTGTGTGTGTTTTGATTTATTAAAAATTATTTCTACGTTTTCCATGCTGTTCAAGATATCAATTTTTTTAAGCAAATTATCTGATTTTTTTAAAAGTAAATATTTCTCTACATTTACATATAGAGTATTTTGTATACAAAAGCGGTAAGTTATTTTCTACCTAGAAAACTTTTATAGTTACTTATTTCTTTCTATATTGCTGTTAATTATTTAAAAAATACATACATGTTTATCTTCCTTCAAATCGAAATAAGTGTGTTGACATTTATTCAATATTTACTTTACGGATTACACGTTTCATTTAATACAAAGGAGCGTTAAATGCTTAAAAAAATTAAATTTTATCTCAACCTTTAGAAATGCATGTTAAAAATCTATCGCCATAATTTCAGATATTACTGATATAATTGCATAGCAATTCTTGCCTACGTAGTTAGGCATACATGAATGGTTATCGTTACTCATTAAACACTGCGTGCGTGCGGGCGTATCAATGACAATTAATTTATTTCAGTAATTTCTTTTGTCTCAGGATTATATTCTTTTCAAAAATATATTCAGCACACATATACGTCTACTGATTGACTGTAGAAAAACATATGACTTCTTTTCAGGCTCATTCAAGAGTTCCCTTTTCAGATTATAGAAAAATTACTACATGAAATGTGCTTGTGAGATTTCTTTAGTTTCTCCAAAAAAGAAACAATAAAAAAAAGTAAACTAAGTTTACTGGTTTCAGAGGTAAACAACGTCTTGTCATGCACTTACTTTTAAAATTCTAAAAGAGAAATATTATTTATAGCATACATTTTTCAAAGACATTAACAATTGCTAATCCTCTCATGTAAAATAACTTTTTGTATTTTCTTCGCAAAATATATATGTATACACGGGCATATATTCATCATATGTAGGTTATTTTAAAAAAATCTGTAATTAATACCCGTAATGCAATATCAGTGAAATCGAAACTTAATGCATTGGGAAATAATTAGGAAAATAAATAACATTATTTGAATCGAAAACTTTTAATCACCCGCAATGGGAATATTTTGCCCTCAAGTTTTCTTCTAAGAAGTTGATTGTGTTTAAAGTATTGATGGTAGTGGTATAATTATGACGTAAAATTTTCCACGTTTCAAAATTGCTTACGAGCAATTCAAAGAATTGAGAGGCATGCTATTTAATTTTTAGCAGATCTATAAATTCCTTTTTGATTTGTTATGAAATATGAAAATACACTATGCTTATACGCTTTCCGTGCTTCTTTTTATATTTGTAGCTACAGTTAATATGTAAACGTGTTTAAATTAACAGTTATTTAATTATTTTGAAATAGTTGAATTTTGCTTTGAAAGCGATCATGTTGTATTTTAGTACACCTTTTGAAAACTCCATAACGTTGTCTCAAGAGTAAAGAGACACAACAAAACCCAAAAGGCATTATTAATAAACAAAGTGATTCAACTATTCAGGGTATCATATCTTAATTTCAACTAACTTTGTTAATTTAAAAAATTAAAAAGTTAAAATTAAGTAATTTTTTGTTAATCCTGTAAGAATGGTGTTGATGTTTTATCCAAGGTTTAATTTATAGAATTGCTTCTCAAACTTTGTAAGCGCAATCCGACAAGCATACAAGCAGCTTTAATGAAGAATCAATCTTTTATTAATAATTTCTGTGCAATTATTCAAAAGTATTATTGAAACTCAATATTCAAAACTCTCAAATAAAAGTTTTACAAAAAATGAGACCAACCAAGAAATTTACGTACATGGGGAAAAAATGCTTATACTTTTATACTTATAAAAAATTATCTAAATTTCTATTTTCAAAACAGAAATATTCTCTGTTTCCAGGAATACCAGCTTTGTGATACTACTCATTTCTACTCTCAGAAGAATCCGTTTAGCATAGAGCCGAAAATATCGACATTGAAGCCAGAATCAGTTGAGTATCACTCTATTTGCTGATAGTCCAAATTCACCCTAATGATTGACTTTCTGGGAGGAATCAGGGAACCTCTACATATCTTTCATGATCCACCAAATAAACCGATAAGGCAGGGAAGGTATCATCTGCAAGTGAACAGACCTACGTGTCTTCAAAATAGAATTTGTGACTTCAGTAAGGTATAAAAAAGGAAATCTGGAAGCCTTTTCTTCAAGGCTCTTAGAGCCATCATCTTCACGCATGCAGTTGGTTTTGATTTCCTTTTCTGTATGGCAACGTAAGTTCACATACGGATTATCTGGGAGGTAAGTTTATAGAAAGTTCAGATATATATATATACATACACCTATATATATACGTACATATATATACACGTATATATATATATACATATATATACGTGCATATACATTGACGGAAAAAAATCCCAGCACCATGAAACAATTATTGTAGCTTACTGAAATTTTTACAATACAATTGTCTAGTTAACGTTTAATTGATTCAATTTTCAAGAAAATGCATTTTAAATGTAAAATATTGTTACATTAATAATCGGAATAACTTCCAGAATTCTGAATGCAAGAGTGCATGTATTGTGTCAAACAGGTGCCAAATGTCACTTTGGGGTATGGAGTTTCATGCCTGTTGTACTTTTTGTATCAATACTGGCACAGTCAGTGCTGTCCGTGGATGATGCTGGAGTTGAATGATCTTGGAGCACCACTGCACGATACGCAATACATTTCAGACTTGATTTTAACAAATTTATGCAAGAATTTTGAGTAATCAACATTTAAATAAATTAAATATATGGATCAGCTAATGTCTATCAAATAATGATCATAATAAGATAAACTTCTCTTACAATATTTAAATAATTCGCGTCCAATAACTAGATTCAGGCTTAATAAGAGATGCACTCTGGATCTCTTCTGGTGAGATTGCTCAAACCCAGCGGTCTTCAAACTTCGTTGGCTCATTGAACCCCCCACACACCCACACACACTTAAAAGATTATATCATTAAACAATATTTAAAGTATATCAATATGTTATAGGTACTTTACATAAACAGAAGTAATCATTGTAATTATTAAAATTTTTAATGTTATTTTCTAATGCAGCTTATATTTACACATTAATAACAGAAATTTGTATTTCAATTGCCATGTACCCATGCAGTATGTTTAGTAAATGGGGGTGTCGATTCGCATTTTTTTAATACAAACTGTTGAAATCTGGGTCAATTAATGCAATCGTATTTCATATTTTGTGTTTAACTTGTTTTTATATTTTATTTTCATGACCTCTTACATTGAGGAATATTTTACTCTTAAATAAATTTTTCTGAATGGCATTAAAATGTTTGTCGCTGTGTGAGAAGTCATGTGTTATTTGCATGAATTTGCTGCCTCAAATTTAGGAGAAGGTCTTGTTTAAATTTAGATTTTAATATCAAATCTGTTGACATGTCGATAAGTTGCCCCTCTCCATTATTATGGATGCTTTGTTCCACAAATGAAAAAGGTACAATTTCCAATGAAAAACATGTACTAACGAGCATAAACGTATTTCGGGGAATCCGGGATAGTAAACAACTGATAACACAATCTAGTAAGTTGTGCATATAAAAAAAGTTTTATATATTCTTTTATTATACTATAATAAAGATTTAAAAGTAATACAAAAAACACTTATATAGCATGTATAAATAAAAAATTCTTAGTTTTAATGTCTTGGATAAGCTATAGATGCTTGTAATTATACTAACTTCATAAATGTGAAATAATTCCTCTTTCATAGACATTTATAATTTTCTTTGTGAATTTTTATTGGGACTCCTGGAACCCCAGGATTCCATGGAACACAGTTTGAAGACCACTGCTCGAACCTCAGTAACAATTTTATAGGGCATTTTAATTCTTCTATCCTGTCTTCCTCTTATCTTCTCTTTTGTATCACGCGGATTCATCCATTTTATTTCGTCATTAACCCTAGAATGCTACCCATTCATCTAGCAAACTACGGCTATAACAAATAATCTTGTACCCTTTACCCCAAAACAGGAAATGTAACGTGCGACTCAGTACCTTCATATGACCTTGGCTGCTACAGATAAGGATATTCCTTTGCATATAGTATTTTTAGAACAAAAAGTTAGCTTGAGAGACGAATGAGTAGCAGTAACGTTTGGAATTGAGAATCTGTCTTAGTTTTCTTTTCTACATTTTCGAGATGATGCGAAAAACTTTTTGCGAAGAAAAATTTTGGAGTAAACCTGAGGCTATTCGAGAATTATTAAAAGAGTTAAGTGATGATGAAAACTTTATTTCTGAGGATGAATCGGAAAATGAAGATTTTATTGGTCCAAAATGACGAACTTACATAAAGATATCAGTTTAGTGAATGCATATGTTGTATATGTACATAATATGGCTCGCAAATCTGAAAAAGCATTATTTGGAAGAAGGTTTGCGATAAAGCTAAGTGCAGAATACCTTGCGCCAAGGCTGAAGAAACGTATAAATGTATCAACTTTGCCCCGATCAACAAGGACAATTATCTGTGAACTTTTGAAATTGGAGCATAACATTGAATCACCTAAGCCATTGGAAACTAAAAACAAGAAAATTTGTGCTTTTTGCCCATGTAAGCTGCGTAGAATGACACGCAAATTTTATTTAACATGTTCTAGAGCAATGTGCGGAGAGTGTGCAAGGATTGCTTCGAAAATAAATAAATTTTACTTTCTTGCTTATGTGAAGATTGGATGTCATGAAATCATCTGCAGTCTAATTTTTGTGTTATTAACTAAAATAAGTTTTAATCTTGCTTAAACTCATGTCGTATAGGAAACGAATGAGTACCATTCCCACACACAAGTTTTTCAAAGGGTAGCATTCTAGGGTTAATAGTAACACTCATTTGCAAGCATCACGATACTTTCAAAAGAGGAAGTCATATCAAGCCTCCAAGGTGAGTTGGGGAAAATACGCTTAAGTACCCGAGATATAATATTATCCTTATTGTATTAAACACATTATTTTTAACTTTAATTTATGCTGAGAAAACTAATTTTGCTTTTATGTGTGAGAGTCTATTTGCTTACCTGATTCTGTTTGCTTCATAAACCGGCATGATGCTTAAATTTCAGTTCTCTAGATCTAAAAATTCATAGATATATATACTCGTATTTACATAAATAACGAAACCAAGTCTTCATTTAAAATATAAAATAATGTAATTTACTTTAAGTAAGTTAAATATTTTCAATACATATACATGTAAACCATTAGTATAGGCTTCTTCAAAGCTCAGTTGAATTTAATGGAAGAAGATAGTAATGCAATTATTACAAAAATAGTAAGGATATTGCATTTAAATTTTGTTATGCAAAAGTGGTACTTTTATAAAAAGTAATAATTAAAGCACTTAGTTTCTGATTTTTTTTTTTTTGAAAGTGGCACGCAAATATGTTTTTCCAATCATTCATTTGCCAAATGAACATCAAAAAATTTCTATTTTTGTAGATAATAATAACGTAATGTGACGATTCTTTGAAAAAATCGAGAGACTGAAATGTTCTCTGAACAATTGTTGAAACCACAATTATGTAAATTAATGAATCAACATAAACTTCCTATCTTTTGTTTGACAAGATTACATTTAATACAAAAAAATAAGTATTTTTATAGATATTATCTCTGATGCGAAAACAGTTTTTAAAATTAAATGTTTATGAGTCACAGTCTATATTCATGCACTATATATATATATATATATATATATAAATCGCAATTCCAGATATATGTTTTCCTTTATTGAGAAATTGCGTGATGCACTGAGAATAAATAGTTTATCCAAAATAATACACTTTTTTGTTTGTTCTTTTTTCTAAAAGAGCAGAAATTTGTTTTATTCTTCTATTTTCAGAATATGTTTTTTATATTCGCAAGGCTCTTTTTCTAAATTCAATAACATTCCCTGTAAATTCCTTTTGACTTTAGTCAGCTATTCCATTTGAGTAAACTGAATGGTTTTATGTCTCGTGGGTAAAGGGGAATAATTCAAGAAGTGAACACAAACTTTCAAAAATAAATTTAAGGAAATTCGAAAAGTCGTTGTCGGAGGAGATAATAGCATTAAACATGCAAAGCAGTTAAAAAGAATTTGGTTTATTTCAAGGTATCCGACTACGTTTGGAACCGTGATTTTAAAAAACCCATAAATGGATAATTTTCATGATCTTTAGTGTCACCTAGATTAGAATACGTGTATAAAATTGTTTTAAGGACATTTTGACAAAAAAATTATTTAAATACAATATTTCGGCAAAAAATTAACTTAGAATAACTTTTGTACAAAATGTTCTCCTTTTGTGAAAAATGCTTCTATTATAATAATATTTTGCCTGTGTATAG
>BMAV01020791.1:18124-55477 GCA_019973955.1 Trichonephila inaurata madagascariensis
CTCTTCCGATCTTACACTAGTCATCAAAGAAAGATATTTCTATAATCTTAACACCATTATTTTTCAAAATAATAATAAATTAATATATATATATATATATATATATATATATATCTTTTGCAAAACCATGGTGTTCCGATTATAGTCATATAAAATGGTTTTAAAATCGTATATATTTGTAAGATTTTAATATATTTATCTGAAACATCCTTATGTTCTTGAACAGATATTACACCACCACTTATGTCAGCCTAAATCTTTTCCTTCATAATGAATTTCCTACTGCAACATTGCAATAATCTAGGTTATCTCGAATCTTGCGCTTAATTACGCAGCAGGAATAAAACGGCATTACTATAATCCCCCAGTGAGAGAGAGTGAGGGTTTTAAACCATCTATTTGCGTGGATGTTGAGTCAGCTCTTAAGAGCATATTCCGGTGTTCCTCAATGGAACACACACTTAACAACCGAATCATACCCTGGCTTATCTTTTGGATCCATCGGAATTGATCTGGAAATAGTATCAGTTGAAAGATACTCATATAAGAAAAAAAATGACGTTCGAAAATGATTTTGAATTTATCCATGCGTAACAGCGGAATTGCTGAAATACCATTTGGAATGAATTTTTATTTAATCCTATTTACTCTCAACTCCACACATTGTCGAAAAAATATCGTTTTCAGTTTTTAATTATAAAACTACTGAGAATCACAAAGACTACGATATAAAATAAAGTTTATAATTATTTCTTTGAGAAAATTCAAATGCTTGTTTTTATAACAGATTATTCATTTTTGTATATAAGATTTTACATAAAGCAGTGTAGGCATTTTTAAGATAAATATAAGGATATAGTAAGGAAAACATGCCGCCACAGATTCCAAACTTATTATTTGTAAGAAATTGCAAATAGAATGAAAACCTAACTATATTTTTATGAGTAATTTGAGTTAAAATATCTTGCAAAATAAAAGCTCGTTTGAGTCGGAAAAATAAATAAATAATATAAATTAGCTTAGCACAAAGCAAAAGAATATTGTTTACATAAAGAAGATAGTTATCAAATTTTACTTTTATTATAAAACAGTGTATTTCGTGTTTAGATAGTCTGGTAGTATATATAATATACTAAATTTTTAAGTAGAAGTATATAATGGAAATAAAAAAAGGAATTTCAGAAAAACTGCAATCATAAAATAATTTAAGACAATGAATATAACTAGAATCGAGAGTCAACGCCGGTGCCTTACCGTATTATAAATGACCAAAAAGATTGAGATAAATGTTCTGCTAATAAAGAAAAATATGAGTGGAGAAATATGTCTCAACAATATATGAACATCGACGAATTGATTAAAGTAGTGTTTTCAGATGAACCTACAAATAAATGCATTCAGTTTAAAGAACACCAGGGAAAAAATAGAGATGCTGAAGTAAAATAGAAAGTATAAATTTTCCTACTTTCTCTGCTAACATAACTGAAGAATATGAATATATACGTATGAATGTAACAAGCGAAACACATCAATAAATCTTGTAAAAGATCATTAGGTTCTGTAATGACTCCCCACACGCAACTTAACAAGATAGAAAGAAACGCGCTCGGTGTAATAGATATGTTAAAGTAAGTGAAATTCTTGAAGCTTTGAATTAAACAATAATTTATTTATTCAATGGCTGAACATGGCTATAGTTAATATTTTTAGTTATATCTGGATAAACAATTCTTTTTTTATTATATTCTTAATAGATTAGTTCCTTTAGAAGGCTTTTAAGAAACACATTTAAAAAAAATACAATAAATACTAACTCCAGTTCTCTATTTTCTTCATTTATTTGATTTTTAGTCCATTATGATTGTTATGAGCATCTATATTTGCATTACATAGATGTTAAACTCAGATACTTTTAAGGGGTCCGGCACATGGATTTTCGAAAAATTATCGATTTTTATTTTTTTATATTTTTTAAAAGTTAAAATATTTTTGTTTAAAATGATATGATATGAGAAATTACGATAGTTAAGAGTATTTTTTATTTATTTTTTAAACAAAGCTACTCTTTGACTCGCATCAAAGAAGTTCTGCTAAGAGCAACTGTGTTTCCCCGTATATAAGTTTCTGAGGAGCGTGAATCTACATGAAGTTCCATCGGAAAAATTTGATTGAATTGGGCTTATCCAAAAGTGTATGGGTACACGTCTTTTAGATCTTAAAAATGAAACAGGGAGAAAAAAGTTAAGTGATAGATAACGCCTAAGTAGTCGTAACCGACTCACCGACATTTTAATATCAAAAATTCAAAGATATTATATTATGGCTATTAGAAATATTATAACTGATCTATACACAGCATGGAAATTTCTGTTTGGATTGCTTATTTTCTTATTCTGTCTTCAAACGAGAGCCCTCAACATGGACTGTGTAAAACGGGTATAAAGGCCTGGAGCCAGTTTCAAAAGACCGAAGTTAAATGTAACGAAAGGCACTATGGTCATAAACACATGCAAATGTTCTATTTACGATATTGAATTAAATGAAGACAATATTTAGATATCTAGGTGACCCTATGTTATTAAGAAAATTTTTACGTGTAATGAATCGGAACCCAAATGAGTCAGTTAATAGCACCATATGGTCAATGATTCCGAAATCTACATTTGTGGAATTAAAATTGCTAAAATTGTGGTAAATATGGCCATTGCGTAGTTCAATATGAGTCGTGTAACAAAATTAATGATCTTAAAACATTGTGATGTTGAACCAAGTTATAACTGTGTGCCATGCTTCAAAAAACTAGAAACACTTAGGGTTAGTGTGGCCCAACGAAAGCATCTTGAGATCCCCCAAAAAAGACAAAATTGTAAAAAAAATGGAAAAAAAGAAAATTAGAAGAGTCTTTTGTATGAGCAGAGAGTAAAGAAAATGCTTCATACGCTTCTGGAAAGTACTAAAAAAGTAAACAATAAAAAAAATTACAAATTTTTACTTTAAAGCCGATTTTCTCAAAATGTGATAATTTTCACTTTATGTACCTTTTTCTCAAAAACTATTCATCCTATAATCCTCAAAATTTCAATGAGCAGACTTTCAATAAGTTTGCATATTTTAACAGAGGGAATTAGATATATCTAGCAAACCGTTTTTGTGATAAGACTTTTTAAAACTAAATTTATGGAAAAAAATTGGACAAGTTTTTAAAAAATTGTAATTAATTTAATTTACTAGCAAAACGACAAAACCTCCTTTCGTTAAAGTGTTATTGATATACACATGACCTACTGTAAAATATTTATCCATGAGAAGTTAGTAGTTACTGAGAAAAAGGTATATAAACTTACGCAATTTAACATGGGTTCCTAAGGACGTGCCGGACCCCCTTAAATTGAACTCCTAGCTTCTGGTAAGAGATGCCACAATTCGTATACGGAATTTAAAAAATCTTCTACTGAATATTTTGCACAACAAAACTCAAATAGAACTATAAAAAGTAGAGAATTCTGTAAAATATATTTTGAGGGACATAATTTAGTTAATTTAACCAATATTTCAAAATATACATTTTGTATCGCAAACGTGTTATAAAAACAGTTGGTTCTAGCTTCAATTTCAAATAATAGCTATTGAAAGTGGGGAGGTGTTTTTTATTCGAGATAAAAACTGAAATTGTTAGTCACTCAATAGACTTAATGACACGCTTTTAGATATTTTGCATCTGTTATATACAATAATTCTAAAATCGTTATCATCCCATAAACTACATTTTACTGCGTTATATGCAAATTATAATGATCTTTTCAAGCTTCAAATCGAATCTAAACACTCATTTAAATATCGGGCGTAAAATAATGTTTGACAAATGAAAGAATTTGCATAATACAAAAAAGTTTGAAATTGATCCAAATAGAAGTATATTTAAAAACAAAAACATCAATTGATCTACAATAAAAAATTTTAGCTGGGAATTATATTTGAACTTGAAATAAACTAGTTATTTTACAGCGCAGTTTGCGTTTATTCTTGTACAGCCATTGAAATATAAATTT
Organism: Trichonephila inaurata madagascariensis; assembly: GCA_019973955.1. Lineage (NCBI taxonomy): Eukaryota > Metazoa > Arthropoda > Arachnida > Araneae > Nephilidae > Trichonephila > Trichonephila inaurata. The sequence goes on from BMAV01020791.1 coordinate 22,174, forward strand.
TATCACAAACTACTTTTCTATTGTTCTTGTACTTGTTTTTGTATTAAATCTTCAAGTTCATCGTCAGAGGAAACATTGGTTTGACCCTTACGCCGTTGAATTTTAGACATTTGGGTCTTCCTACAGCGTTAGGTTATTTTCACTTCCTCTACGGCGAGTGTTTTTTTAAAAAACTTGCATTGTAGAAAACATTTCTTTTTTTCTTCAGAAACGTGAATTTAGTGTAGTTGTTGATTTTTAGTCCTAATCAGATAATAAAAGTATAAACAATATAATAATAAATAATTGGTTAATCAAATATTTAATACTAAAAATGAAAAGATGTAACATTTATTTAAAAGTGCATAATATACAGATTGTTGTTGTCACTTGACATTTCACTTACCTTTAGCTTTTGAAAGCCTAAAACTGACGCCTTTTCATAACTAAAAATGAAGGACTAATTCTAGTGAAATATTGTATTCGAATATCTATCATTCAGTCTAGGGCTGGCATCTATTACTAAAAGGAGAAAAAAAAACTATTTTAGAACGCGCTACATGCGTCTGTTACGTTTGAAACAGAACAAAATCCATACGGATGCATCTAGAGCGTCCGTAACTTTGAGGGGTAAATTGAGATGGCTCAAGAGTTAAAAACTAGAAACAAGAATAATATGTAATCATTTGATTTAGACGATTCACTATAATTCAATTCCGATACCTTCACTTTTTCTTTAGGAAAACATATGCATATTAAAAAAAAACAAATTTAAATTTTCTGTGGAAATTTGTTAAGTAAAAAACATTTCTTTAAGCATGTAATGGTATTATTACTGCGTACAGAACAGTTATCTATAAAAGAATTAATCATCAGTTTTGTTTATGTTTTCAAAAAATAGTTAATTAAAAAAATATTTTGAAAATAAGTTTTGAAAGAAAAATATAAAAAATTGTTTTTAAATAAACTTTAATCCTTTCAAACAGTGTTGTTTAAGAGTAGAAATAAATTTTTTCATCTATTAGAATATTGTTGTATAAGACATTTTAATACGAATAATAAGGGGAGTTAAAACTTAATTCACTTATCATTCAAGAGCTCTAATAAATTAAACAATTAATTACATTACTCCTTATCTAAAATATTTGATCACAAATTAATTATCTGAGAAGAAAATTATAATCCAAACTGTGAACAATTATATGTTTAAAAACAGAAGCAGAATTTTGAAAGTAGAAAAAAAAATCTAATTCAGCAGAAAGATTGGGAAAAAAATAAAGCAATGTGTTTCAACAAATATATAAATTAATAATTTTAAATAATGTTTTCTGTAGCTTACAAATATTTAAGTGATATATTGCTTCGAAGCAGTTAAACTTCTGGAAACTCAGAAGCACACACTAAAATGAGAAATATAATGATAAAATAGTTAATAATAATTTTCAAGGCTACAGAAGTTTCAGTGTATCTTTTTCCAATTAGCGTTCACAAAGTCCGCAGTCAAGATTAAACTAAAATTAATCATTTTTTTTTTAAATATTTAATATTTTACATTGATTGATTACCAAAGAGCTTTAAATTTATCGCTCTCTTACTAATTAGAGGCTTAAATTCATTTACAAAGATTTCGAAGTGTGTTATTTTTATTTTAACATTTGACAAGTTTAATTATCTGAATTTTTGTCTGCTATTCAACTTGTGTACGGTCAAATTAAATCAGAAAAAAAGGCTGAAAGAAAAAAAATAACTTAAACGCGAAAGTTTTCAAAAAAAAGTTTTATCTGAAACTTAACGAGGTGTTGAAAAGGAATTTTCACTTCAATTTGTTCAGTTAATTTCATGCATCTGTGAGCTGTCATTAAACTTTATCTTTATAGTTCGAAACTAGGTACCATGTAATACTTGGGCACTTTTCACGATTCATGATTCTTCGTAGTTCAATAACTATGCCGATCGCAAGTTTGCTTTAGTAATAAGTTGGTAAACTACCCAATTTCAAACAAATTAACATTTGATTTTATGACCTATAAACCATATATATATATATATAAATGTGTATATACTAGGCAATTTAAATGTTCAAAAATCATAGTTAAAATATATTATAAAAGTATTTTTCCCAATACACTAACTTTCTTTTGAAATTAATTTCATTTTTACACTTTTCTACAAAAAGGAATTTGAATGGTAAAAGAAAATACAACACTACTGCATTAATAAGAGATGAATTATTATTCCAATTATTTTTTAATTTCCAATTAAAATTTCAAATATATATATTATATATGATTGCATATTTGCTTAGAACTTTATACACATAAACTATAGAGATATGCTCAATAAATATATAGGTATATTAACTCAATATATTTACTTAAAATTCCTATCTTACATACTTTTTTCTGAATCATAATTCCGAATACTCTTTTTTGAAACGCGTGTCATTTCATTTTAAATTATAAGATTACAACCCCCCCCCCTATATTTTGACAGATTCATTAGTAATTATTCATAAAAGAATTAGGCTTTGAATTTTTGACTGATTTATTTGTGATTCGTGTAGTAAAATGAAATCTTTGGGCATATCTCTTATGAAATGTGTTTAATTTATTTGAAAAATTGTGGATAATACCTGCTTAGTATGGGATGGCATTAATCTTGAGCATTTAAAAAACAAATCTTGTTGAAAGTATGTCTGACGAAATTGCTCATTATCTGTCTATGAAAAGAAACCTTACAAAAGAATAACTCAAAATTTAATGCAATACTGTGTGTGTGTGTGTGAACAGTCCTTATAATTTGTTAAAAGCATTTTTATTGTACTTTATTTTATATGAAGGAAAAATTTTTAAATTTTGTAAATATTGTCTACACTTGTAACTTAGTTAATATACCTTATATTTTTCACAAACACCTTCCAATCATTTTTAAATAGGTTTTATATTCGAATAATTAAAGAGCATCGTATTTTTAATGTTACTAACAACAATACCAGTTGTTTCAAATATTCTTTAAAAAAAAAACAAGTTACCTGGGTATTGCTTGAAAAAAATCAAATATAAAAACTAATTTTTTAATAATTACATTAGATTTTTTCAATATGATCACTTTTCTTACTCATTTTTTTTTCAATTTAACATTAGCACTAACACTTTAAAATTCAAATACAACTTAAACTGCAATAGCTCAAGCAAATCTTAATGTTCCCTTTGATGAAATGGAATTTAACCAATCAATCTCGACCAATTAGAGAGTTAATAAATCTACACGTCAAGATTTAACGTGAAATAAATCAGTCATAGCTTGTCCCATTAAGTTAACGAGAAATTAAACGTCATGTAAAATGCTACGCACAAGTAGATTTCTTAAACTAATAGTTCCTTAAAAGTAATTTAGAAAATATATCTGGAATTCAAATATTTAAGATAATACATTTTCATTTCGTATGATGAAAGGACAAATTGATAGTTGTAATAAATTTATGAAATGTTACTTTCATCACCTAAATATATGGGTCTCTCACAAATATTTTAAAATGAAATTTTAAATATAATTTTACACAGAGAAATACCTAAATTGATTTAACCACATTTTTAGCTTAACATAAATAATTTTGGCTCTTCTTTCTAAAAATAAGAACTTATTTTTTGAGCACAAAAAAAATGACATGATTTATGACACCAATTATTTTTGTGCTCCATGGTATATATATATGAGTAGTATATATATAGAAATGATTTTAACACCAAAGGTAAAGGAAACAATAATAGATATTGAAACTTAAAAATATGGATGTTGTAGTGTTAAAAGAATTGCTGACTTGGGGAAGTATTTAATGATTTATATAAAAACGGGATTTAATGCATTTTGAGGCTAGCCAATCTAGTAAAATCCTTTTGCAAATAGTGGTTAGAAAGCAGTGGCATAACGTACACCCCTGAACTACCTCTGCATCGTGGTAGGGGGAGGGGGGAGGACTCTAGGGGGCCCAAAGATTGTGGTTTTGCAATCCTTTGTAAGATCCAACTTGGGGCCCAAAAGCTGACTTCACAGGGGCTCCCTAATGTTCTCCGTTACGACACTGGTAAAAGGTTTAAATGTATTACAAGAGAAAGGTAACATATCTGAAGTTCCATTGAAAAATGCGTATTCCAAGAGAGAGATGGATCTGTATACAATATAAATATATATACATAATACTGTTTGAAAGAATTATAAAAATAAAATGAGATTAAAAAAATAAATAAATATTAATTAAAAAAGTAAATTCTTAATAAAGATAGCAGTAACAAGCTTTTAAATCACTTTAACGCAAAAGTGTTAAACAAATTAACTGACTATTCATTGAATTTTTATCAGAAAAAGCAATGCATAAGATCCGGTATGCTAATACTGAGGAGTATATGGGTAATAAATAGAGTCAGTTTTATACAAAGTCTAATAAATGACCACTATGAGATACATTTAATTATTCCGTCTTGAAAAATACAGAACTGTACTTTTTTATATAAATATAAACAGAAAATTTTAATTCACAGTTAAATACTCTTAACATCTATATTGAGACTCAGATATAAAGGAGTATACGTACCTCTTTTTTGAAAAACGCATCACTGAAATTAAACCTGAGGAGCACTGTTTTTAAAGCAACCTACATAATTCAGTTCTTGAGAATGTAAATTAAAGTGCGAAGAGGTATGTGTATATAAAATAAAACTGAAGCAGGAGACGAAAAAATTCCACCGCATTCAAGATTTCGTGTTTAAAAAGCTCCCTCGCGCACGCACTTGAATATCGCTTTTATTTATTGGACGATCTCCCTTTCCCAAGAGTCATATGACTTATGACGTCAAACAGAAATATAGAAATACATATCCATTTCTCTGCGTCTGCCTTTATGTTTTGAATGGTACGAAAGCATTTTTTTTTGTTCGAGTGTAATGCATGATTTAAATGATGCAATTCAAGCATGATATATGAATCATTTAAACATATATTTTTATTTTGGCTTGAATGCTCAAACCGAAAGCAGTTTCTCTGCATGCATTATCATATTGAAATACTCAGAAAATAATTGTGCTTTTCATTTAACCCGCTTAGAAAAAATGGAAATTTAGTTAAAAATGTATTTCCAGTATTTTTTTTAAATAAAAGCGAACATTTTGAATTTCTTAAAAATTTGTCTAATAAATTTTTAATATCGATTCAAAGTTTCCATTGCATGAATATCGATATCATTTAAATTTATTGGGGCTTAAAATGTATCGATTATTAAAAAATATTACATAGAACTTGATTTACAATGATTAAAATTGCATATGGTAATATCTATTCGAGATGATTATAGACATTACACTATCGTTACATAAAATTGTAATTTTGATTGTAATGATTTAATTAGTTCCAACTTGGGCATTCAAATTTAAGTTTCCGGGCTATTTTAAGTTTTATTTACTGTACTACACTGATACTTCACAGCTTGATAATTTTTGAGAAACAAAATGTTTATAATATCAAATGACAGACGTTGATTTAGAAAATAAAACTTTAAATGCAGATTTAATAATGTCCTGTGTCTTAAATAAGCTGGAAAATTGAACATATTTCTCCATATGGGAAATCAGGATAAAGAAAGAGTAATCTGTTCCTTGGAACAATTTTCTGTCAGTAAAGATATTCTTTGCATATGAAATGATAGATAAATTACCCAGTAAGAAATGTGAATGTAATGCACATTTAGCATCTGCCATGCATGCTATCCACTATGCTGCCGAAGAGAGGTAGCATTATCCCATTCCTCTCTCAAGGTCATTTTAAGCTGCTTTACAGTTTGGGGAGAATGATATCCTCGGGAAACCTGTTTATGAAGAGTATCTTAAGTACTTTCAATGGGATTTAAGCCCGATGAGTAATCGGGCACACAATTATATGCGCTCAATATCTTCGCTACCTAGAGTCTCGGACACTTCAAATGACCAGTGAGCATGCATTGTAATCTATGAACAAATCATCCGGTTTTAATGCATACCAAAAAGGATGAATATGCCCCAGAAGAATCTCTTTGCAATATGCCCTGATGTAATGACAGCTGCATGAAAATTATTTACTGGTTTTTTTTTTTGCTGTTATGCCAGTGCTTCTCAAAGTTTCAATATTCGCGACCCAATATTTAACCGTAATTTTCCTCGCGCCCCCTCATACAATAACAATGTATTGAACTCAATAATACTATACTTTGATGCTAAAACTACGATACGACTTTAACCTCTAAAGTGCCACCAGCGTATATAAACGTCTCTCTCAGCCAAAGCGTTAATTTCCCCGCACGTATATATACGTCTTTCCAAAGTAAGGTCTTTTCTGTGCACTGATATCCATAAAATTATTCCGAAGGCTTTTGAATGCAATAAAAGGACCTTGACAATGTTTGTGAAGGATTTACTTATTTCAGACTATTTGCTTCTTTATTCCTTCCTCCACCCCAATACAATCGCGTAACTTTTAATTGGCAATTAACCCTCTAAGCGATCTGCACTTAAAGTCTTGCCATTCTGGAGATGCTTCAAAAATGCACCGCACATATTTTTTGCTTTCAGGTGGGGTTCTCAAATGCGGTTGAGCCGTATTTTTAAGAATGCGGTTCGGCCGCTTTTGGGAATCTTGGGGCAGAAAAAGCATCTCTGGGATGGCGGAATTTTACGTGCAGACCACTTGAAGGGTTAAGAATTTGATTCTAAACTGTACAAATTATCAAGATAAGTGATAGTTTTTCTATATAGTTTTATATATAAGAATCCCATGGGGTCACTAGTAGTTATTAAACATGTTATTTTCAAATAATCTTTTGTTTTTGACTTTTGCATATGCTTGCGCGCCCACCTTATAGAGTTGTCACGCCCCCCCCAAGGGAGGCGCGCCCCACAGTTTGAGAAACGCTACGTTATGCATATTGTTTAAGCCATACCGATATATTTTGTAAATATTCTTTGGGATATAACAGGTTCACGTTCACTTGTGCCCCCCACAGTAGTTGATATCCAGAATTATTCTTCATGATGAATTGGCATTGGTCGAAGAATATGACTCAGAGCCCCTGTTGATGACTGTAACGAATATGTTCTGTCTTGCAGCATACTTTTTCCGACGATGACATAACTGCAGCTAAATGCGACTAACTGGCTTCCGTGCATACAAACCACCCGGTTTCACCGTAGAGAAATAGTTCTGTTATGTATACGAGTGCTGGTAGCTGTAGCAAGCTCTAGGCCAATTCGGCCAGAAGTGAGATGTCGTTTCCTTAATTGCTATCAATGGTACATATGCATTTCATCGGGATGTGGCACATCTTTAACGGCTACATCAGCATACTTCACCAGAACTTTTCTCCCTGTCTCACCCTTTTTAGTAGATAGTTTGATTCATCATAGTTGCTGCGAATTTAATGCTACCTAACCCATTTGATCTCCGGAGATCATGTTAATTCAAATGGTGACTTGCTTACATTCTTAACTCGATGTGTGCCGCATAAGATGGAATGTGAAAAAAAATGAGTTTCAGAAACCTAAATTGTAATTTTCTGTAGATATTTCATTGCTTAAAATTTCAACTCAATAAAAAAAAGATTGTTTGGTTTGTCATTGATACAGATCAGAGGCAAGCTTAGAACTTTCCTCGAGTTTATTTTCATTGTAATGGGACGGCTTTCAGAAATTCTATTTTGTATAAAATAATTATTCTTCATACTTTGTCAAGTAGTAGCATATTTCATTGAACGATAAAGAGTGGAATCTCTTGATTTAAATTTATGATATTGCTTTTAAACATTCATGATATTGCTTTGGATTAGGTATGTAATGAATTTTCAGATAAAATAGTGAAATACGGAATAAAACACCAGATCCTTGTAACGCATAAAAAAATGTTAATATTAAATTTCATCTTCAAATTTATCCTTTTCGAAAGTAAAATGAAATCTATATGAATGAATAGCTTATGGTTTTGCAACCCTTTTTAAAATTTAAAAATGTCTCAGGGGACTGACCTAACAAAGGGTAATGATGTACCATAAAATACATACATTTTTTTTTTCGTTATTTTTTTGGTGCAAGAGATATAGTTTTAACTCTGTTTCCGTTATTTTCAAACAACTCGTAGAACCCAAAAAGTGTGAGTATCTTATAAAAAATTAACCCAATTTACACCACAAGTTTTTTTGATGTTTTTATTGTAAGCAACAAATAAAAAGAGCGGGACAATTTGCAAAATTGTTTATATTTTTAAACAAAAAATATTAAACCATTAGGAATTTTTTTATGAGGTCAGATTTAAAATAGTTAAATTTTTCAAGCGTTACGTTTTAAAGCAATTTATATGTTCTATAGTATTTTTTGAAAAATAAAACCACAGCTAATTTATAAAATTAAGAAGTCTATGCGAATCCAATGCTGTATACGTAACTTTGATACATCATTAATTTTATATGTACAGCAAATCTTTTACAAATTTATAAATATCTGTTTATTTATACTTTAGTTTTGGTATTTTTTTAAAGAAATTATTATTTTACATTAAATTGGGAAAACAGTTTTCTTTGAAAATGTTGTTTGACTGTAATTCTTTAAAATAATTAATTAGTTATTTATATAGATAAAAAAATCTTCAAAAAATCTTATATATTTTATGAAAACTCATGAATAATTTAGAAAATACTTATAAATATTATTTAGACACTTTTAGACATCCATATCAATTAAAATGTTAATTAACCACCACAGTTTTATCAAGAAATTATGATAATAGTAGAACTTACAATAAAAGGAAAATATTGAGATAAAATGGGAAACAAAATATAAAATTAGAATCAGTTAAGTAAATATGTAACACAATTTATGGAAAAATAAGTATCTTTAAATGACGTTATTGCATTTTTTTGATGTTTTTAATGTTTTTAATGTAAGTGTCATGATTTTTTTCCCGTCATTTGCCAATTATTCATAAATTATTGCGGAAGGTTTCGAAGAGTTTAACGCATTTAAAAGATTATATTAAATGAAAGATTTTTAAAACCTAATTTGCTGTAATTTCAATTATTTTTGATTTTTTGTGAAATGACCATTAAACTTACATTTAAGTGTTAATGAAAAAGTTAAATACTTGATTTTATGTATTTTGTATCTATTTTAATGCAAAGAGAAGCAGGAGCAATCCGAAACTCATAACAATTGAATATTTGTTGAAAGGCTTAGCATCTATATAACTTTATTGACTACGTATACAAGCTGTTATTACTTTTATCATTTTCTCTTATTAATTTTTAAATCCCTTACAAGTAATTTTGCCTCATAACGTATAATTATAAGCATAAACATTGATAAATGTGGGCATATAAGATAAATTATTACCCAAATAAGTATCATATTTCATTGATAACTTTAATACAATAATAGGTAAATAAAAAATATTTGATTTTACAATTGATTTTGGTTTCTACTCAAATAACTCAAACATATAATAAAATTTAATAAATTGTACGTTTGTACGTTTAATATTAATTCAAACAGTTAACATTAAAAAGCAAAATAAATTTAAATTTATTTTATTTTGTATTATTACATTTAGTCTATCATGTAAGTATAGCTTGTGTTTATCATGTACATAATAATTTGTATTGATGGCAGTAAAAAGTAATAAATACCTAAAAACCATACCATATGTTTCAAATAAGTTGAATAATTTGATATATTCCACTAAATCAATTACTTTGCATTCGTTGATAATAATATTAATATTTTTTTATTGAAGACAGATAAAATAATTCCCGTACACCACAAGTATCGCACTTGGCTTACAGATGCAAGTAAAAAAAACAATATAAGATAAATAAAAGCAAAAAAGTAAATAACTGAACAAAATCTTTGACATAATGAACAAAAACAGTACAATTAATTTTAAAAAACAGAGAAATAAAAAAATTACAAAAGTTACAAAATAAAATCAATGAAGATACAAAATAAAGTGAATAAATCTTTACTTGAAACCAGCTGGAAAAAATTAGGAGCCCAGTTGATTTTAAGATCATGCAGTTTAACTTTCAGGTATTTTCTTTCTTTCTTAAATTTTGAACAAAAAAGAATAAAATGCTCAACATTTTGCCCGCCACCAACATTATAGTCACAAAGTTTGGGAGAGAACAGGTTAAAAAAATTGAGTTAAATTTTAAAATTACCATGACCAGTAAGAAATTGGGTGATTTTATAACAGTCTTAGTGAAAGGGTCGTAATATTAATATTGGCAGCTGAAATGTTTTTGCAAGTCTCATTTTTAAATTAGGGAACTTAAAAAAAATAAGCCCTATAATTTTTCGATAAGAATAAACTCACGACTGATGCACATACAAATGATTTTATATTAACTTTTATTTTAACCCAATGAAAAAATATCTGTGTAATAAAATTCGAAAAGTACTCTAACAAAACAAAAAAACAGAAAAGGGAAAATTAATTCAAAAATATAAATAAATAGATAGCTCCAAAAATACATAGTAAAGTCTTCTTACATTAAGCCTATTGTTATACTTTGACCTTCTAATCCTTTTCAGTTTTACAATCTTTCTAAGCAATCTAACTTTGATGAGTCTTTTCAGGCTGAGGACATGTATGTTTCTAAAAATACATATTCAAAGTAGCTTGTAGAGGATAGTAAATATCTAAGTATAGGTAGATAAAGACTGCCAACATAGAATATCGATTCAGTGTATTTATCTAGAAGCTTTCCCCTTTCGTGCGAAATTGCGTAGTTTAGTAGCCACTGGTAGCGGTAGCTCAAATAACTCAAAAAGCGTGAAAATGCAAATAGACTGCAGCTGTTGGGCACATTTAGATTGGATGCAGTATTATTCATTTTTTGTTTTTATACTGTATTATGCATAATATAATTCTATATACTGCACACCACGTTGTATGGGTCCATTTGGTATTAATCTGAGTGGAATGCAATGATCTTACATTTTAAAAGTATGTATGAAATATAATCTTTATTTATGTGTGTGCTGCAAGTATATTTTGTTTTTATTTTTTCATCATTCAATAACCGAAAGTTAATTTTTAATATATTTCTGTTTTATTTAAGTAAACTTTTTTTTAATTTTTTTAAACGTGGAATAAAAATACTCATATTGTTTTATAAATACCGAAGAAAAAATAATTATGAATGCGTCAACGTTATCATGGTTTTTTTCTCTATACAACATTAGAAGTTGCTTGAAAAATAAAAATTCAACAGTGCTTCAAAGCATAAGTAGTGTAATTAATAAATGATTTTCCAATAAATTTTCTTATAAAATAGTATTATTTTCATATAAAGAATTTAATATTGCAAAATACTAAAACGTAAATCACACAATCCTTATCTGGACATAATACGTAACAATTTTTGCGAAAATCTGAAAATTATAACCATTACATAAAATATTTATCAACAAATACTTGACATTGTTAAAAGTAACAAAAGAGATGGACAGCAAAACAGATTTCATCATAAATTCTTATAATTTATAACTATTTTATAATTAACAAATTCATCGGGAATGTGAATAAATGTTAAATAAGGACAGAATACAAATCTCATTTAAAATTAATTTGTAAGAAATAGGTTGAAATCCTTAGATTCTGCTTAATGAATGACTAAAGCAATTTTTTTCCTAGATAGTATATGATACTCACATTGTAATGCTTAATACGCAGAAAAACTGGAGTAAGTGGATAATATTTCATTAGGAAGAAGTGTGAGAGCATGGCATTCAAGAAGATTGAAAAAGCAGGCATAAAACTCACATACATATATACCCATATTATAATTCTAAGAAACAATTAGTGGAGAAGTATATAACCTATTCGAATCTTAAAAATATAAATTTATAATATTATCAGTATCAGTTTAAAATCTAAAAATTTTCTTAAAGCATTATTTTTAAAAAAAAAGAAGTTTGGGGATATTTTTATTTTTTTAAACGAGTATTTATGTGTGTGTGAAACTAGTACATGATATAATTACGTAATACTTTTAGATTTATTCACGTTTTATAAAAAAACCCATCTTATTCCTATTAAACCATATCTTTGAAGTTTTACTACATTTAAATGCAATTTATTTTTAAAATCTGCCTATTTCAGTTTGTACCGAAAATTCGCTGATGTTGTTATTAATAAATCCAAATACTTACAGGTGCTGCACAAAATAATAAAAGCACTTTGAGTAAAACTTTCTATATTTTTGTTAATATTACCTTTATAAACCGTACGAAGTTGTCGTAGAAGAGCATTTATAGATTATTTGGTAGAGATATTTTATATTTTTCTACCTACAAAACTATCTGTCAATTCTTCAAGTGATGAGTTGAAGTAATTTTTGTCCTCTCACTGGTCACTCAATTTATTTCCATAAATATTCAATAAGATTAATGTCTGGTAACTGAAAACACGAAGACTATTGTTTCACATCTTTTTCAAGTTCCATAAGCCAACATTAAGATGACCCCTACAATTCGGATGGAAGGATTATTCTTCTCAAACAAGGGACAGCAATCAAGGAAGATTGTGTGCATCATTAAATGAATGTAACTTAGGATTACCTTCAAATAGGTTTGGACTATTACCCGATCTTTCAAAGTCACTTTTCGTTCTAATGAATGCCAAGAAATAGCATCAAATGCAATCAATAATTCGTCTCTATGCTTTACATTTAAAATATAAAGCAAAGAATATTAAATTCTTTTGCTGAATATCACTAGACCTATTTGAATTCTTAAATAATTCAAGCATAAACTCTTCCTGTGGTAGGAAAGAAGGGAAAAAAAGAATTCACCAAAAGGAATTGCCTCTTTACATTCGTCAATTCTCCATTTGTGATGAGCCACTGCATGTGTACCAGCAATGAGGGACTTTGCAACACAGTTAGAACCATATTTGATATGGTTGATTTGTCGAATCGGCCGCTGATCGCGCCAAGTGTTTTCTCGCCGATAAATGCGCTAAATCTGGTAACCCTTCTGAATTTGTTCTCCAGTGAAGGAGTCGTTTTTGACAAAAACGTGCCAAAATACGTGATTTTTCTAAATTTGGCAGAGAAGCGGCCGATTCGACAATTTCACCTCAAATATAAGCCTTATATGGTTTTTTTTAGATTTATGTTTTTAAATCTGCTATTTTTTGCACACTTCTGAGTTTATATTTATAAAAAAAATAACTTTTGTTATAATTCTCTTATTCCTGTCTCACAACTTTTTCCCTATTGATGGTCTCTACTTTTAAAAATAAATCGATATTCTTTTTAGTTAATGGTTATAATTTTAAATACAGTTCCTTTGCGTACAACTATAACTTCGGCTGGTTCAGACACTGAAGCACTAATTAGGCAATAGCCAATAAATGCGATCATGAGTTCTAGTAAGTTATTAAGATCAGAAATTTTAAAATAATACTACACACACACAACTGGGGTTATCCTATCTGTAACTGTACTACTTACAGTAGACCTTCTCTATCCGTACATATAGAAAGCAGGTACTCTTACATCACATTAAAACATTGTAAAAGAAAATATCTATACTCTAAGCAAGAACGTATATCGGAATGTAGTGAAAAGAAGAGATTACTTTATTTTACAGCGTTCAAAAATAATAGTAGATTTATATTTATTAATATTTTTTTAAAAAATTTTTTATATACTTTAATTGCAATAGTCACCATTTTTTTATTTTGTTTTAATACTGATGCATCTAATTTTTAACAGTATTTTACTAGATGTAGCAAATCAAACAAGTCTCTCTACTATGCTGAAGAATATTTTTTGAACTTTTTTTAGCTGGATACGAGTGAAAGGTTAAAAGTTCTCAATTGTGTGTGTTTTTAACTATGTATTTACATAAAAACTTATTTGGCACTAAAAATCAAAGTGCCGGCTTGTCATTGTTGTTACAGTCTTAAATTCTCACATTCGAAATATAATAGCTTAGAAAATTTTACGTGTTCATTTAAATAATAAAGATTTCATACAAAAGATAATGTGTGTGTATGTGTGTGCGTGTGCGTGTGTGCGTCCGTGGAATTTTTTTCTAACAAAGTTATTTAATTTATAAATAATTACAACGAATACTGAGATACAAAAACAGGCTGTCAAACTTGAATTACTATATTCAGATCACATAGTAATACAAATCATCCTAGATCGTATATAAATATACCTTTCATGAATTTTAATTCATTCCTTTAATTATAGATAATAATATTTTTTTTTCAGTTTTTAAACCTCGTAAAATAATTCATTCCTATAATGATACACTTTCGATTACCATCTGCAAATTCATATTGTGAGCTCAATTTCTTCGTATTAAAATTTAAATTTATATAGAATTCAATTTCCATATTTTTTAAGCTCTCATTTTAATATTAAGCATTTTGTATAAAAATCTGTCCACATCAATATTTATTTTTCTTTAAGTATTATGTCCCATATGTCTTTATGCTAAAAAGTTTTTACTCTTCGGAATAAAATATATGTCTACATTTTGCATATCTAAATAGAAATACATTTGTTATTCAAAAGCGTTTTGCGCAGTCCTCGTCAATTCAAAGAAACTTTTCTTGATAGAACTTACACTTCGGTATCTTTTTCTAATTGTTTGTTGAGAGACACTAGTACTATTTACATAAGTTTTATTTTAATTTTAATTTTTATTTTCAGAAGAAAAAAAAAGAATTATAAGCTTTACCAAATGAGACATTTTGAATTTGTCTTCTTATTTATCTAAGGATTGCATACAGTCATCGCTAGATGTTTACAAATAAAATTAAGTCTTATAAAGATGGTTTCATTAAAAAAACGCTATGATAGATTATTGAAAATTTCGAATAGTTCTAAAAATTTGTAGCAAGAAAGATGGTACACTTTAAATTAAAGAACATTTCACAACTTGATATATTTTCAGGACAATGTTTGAAGTAGGAATAAAGGTATCATTAATATTATCCCTTTCAAGTTCAATAATAATTAATTAAATTTTGTTATTTAAATACGAAAAAAAACAAATTGTTTTAAATAAAATAGCTTTTATTTTATAAACTTCATTCGAATCAGACGATTACATAATTTTTTTTCAAACGACAAAACTTCTTTTTTATGAATAACGTTTGAAATATTTTTATGCTATATCAGAGAATTAATTGTTTAAATTAAATTATTGCGTGGATATTAGTATACTCTACATAATTTTGAATTATAATAGTAGTAATACTGTTTCAAAATGTTATGAAAATTTCAGAAAATGAAAGAACAAAACAGAATTAGAACATTGCATATATTAATTCAAAGTTCATGAAGATTTAATACAACAGAAATTACAAGAAATGTTATAAAATACAATAGAGAAAAATAATACGCAACAGCGGAATTTTTTAAATACCTCAAAATATATCCTTTCTTAAATGTTTCTTATGCTAGAATATATTTAAGATATCAAGAAGGCTACTGTAGTATAGCATTTCTATCCGGAATAAAACATTTTAAACAAAAATTGAATGTTTCATTTGATATTTCCTGGATTTAGAATACTGTTCACAACTCAGCTTAAAATATCATGTTGCAGAAAATCTCCTATGTACGTATATAAATGGGGTGTGTCTTTTTGAAGAACACCAAACAACGTTGGTTTATAGAAAATTCCCTAAAAAATATAACAGTTGAAGATTTCCAAGAGTGAAGTCACGTTTTCTTCTTTGACAGGATTTAGTAAAGTGAATAACACCTGGGGGTGAGATCTTGTGTGGAAGAAGCGTGACATGGAATAACTCAAACACTGAAGGAAAAAAAACTTTTCTGAAATAAGAATTTATAGTCTAGATACGTATAAATGTTAACGGCTTAGAAAAAATCATCATCTAAAACATTAGATCCTCTAACTCAGATTATTACATAGAAAAAAATGAAAATTACTTTTTTTTTAACAACAAAGTTTTTTTATAAAGAATATTGTTGAACCAATTTAAATGCATGTACAAGTAAGCATAAAAGAGAGATGATTCATACAAAACAGAAAATTTATCTGTATCTTACTTTAAGCAGAATTTATCTTAGAGGGTACTCTTAAAAATATGTTGCACACATATGGTAATGCATATTGTATGTTTGAAGTGATTTATTTCATAGTAAACTTAAAAGAATCTTTTTTTTTAAATCTGGAATAATTTATTAGATTCATAGTTCAGTAGAATTCAAGAATTTTTTAGGGGGGACTCCTTAAAAATAATATTTTATTCTAGAATTACCTTACTTTTATCACACCATTTTTCTAATTGTTTTCGTTTCACAATTCATATAATTGTTAAAAAATTTCTGTCAACATTAATTTACTTAAGAAAATTATTTCCATAAAAATTTTATATTTCTATGTTATTTAAAAAAAAATACCTAAAAATAAATCTCTTCGATTCATTTTTTTCACACAAATATCTTTTTGATTCAAAATAAGCGAAAAATTCCCCATCACTATTGAAAAAATTTCAATAATTTTAACAAATAAGATATTTACTTTTACCTTTCTAATTTTTTTTCTTTTTAATTAAACGTACTGAAATTGACAGTTTCATTCTTTTTTGACAAAAAAATAAATAAATGAATAAATAATTTATGATAAAAAAATTATTTCTCTATTGTTTTTCACAATCGTCAATTAAATATAATACATCGAAGTTATTTTTGAAATTAGAAATGGATTACACATGCATCTATATTAAGGGCACTTTTTTTAAAAAAAATTCTTGACATCATCTATCCCCTAAAAAACGATAAATAGCAATGTGCAGATGTTTTAAAAAGTTTACATTGTGCAGATGTTTTAAAAAGTTTACTTTAAATAGTGTTATAATTTTAAATACTATTTTATATATCTTCGATAAAATTGATAGCAAAAATCGAAATATATATTTTCTTCATTTCAAAGGGGAAAACTTTATTAGAAACTGTAGAAGCAAAATTTCATTATTGTTTTCCTCCAAAATACATGCTTTAAAATTAATGCAGTAAAAATTAATAAATCATTGAAAAAAGTATCTTAAAATTTATGAAAATGATTACTTATACGATTATCCATTAGTAAAAGTATAAGGGTCACCCAGATGAAAGTGGTACCGAAATCAGTTTGATAAATGGTTTAGTGGTATTAATATAAATTAATATGCAAAGGAAAGAAGTAACACAGACATTACAGATAGGCTCGGCAAAATCACCTGGTATGTTGAAACAAATGTCCCAGTGGTTCATGAGATGATGAATACCCTGAGTGAAGAATCTCCGAGTTTGTTTGTGGAACCAATTTTCAACAGCAGCTTTGACCTTATTGTTAAAAGTCGCCGTCCCTTTAGAGCTTTCTTTAGTTGGTCGAAGATATGGTAGTCGTACGATGAGAGGTATGGGCAGTAAGGGGAATGTTCAAGAACTTTCCTGCAAAATTACCGAAACAATGTTTGGCACGCCACAGCTGCATGAGAACGAGCATTATCACGAAAAATAATAATCCAGAGTGACAACAACCCATGTCGGCGGTTCTTGATATTCTTTCTCAGTTCATGCAATGTAGCACAGTACGAAGCAGCATTGACAGTTATTCCCGTAGGTAGACATTCCAGCAATAGTGGGCCATCAACGTCAAAGAAGCACGTTAACATGCTTTACCAGCTCTAGTTGACGATTCAGCCTTCTTTGGCCGAGGGGATGAAGGTGTCGCCATTCCAGGCTCAAGCTTTTGGTGACTAGATCAAAGTGATAGTACTATGTTTCATCAGCGGCAAAGGTCCTTGAAAGAAATTTGTTCCCCAATTCGTGGTACCATAAAAGGCGTTGCAGGGAAACAGACATGCACAATGAATCATCTGCTCTTCTGTCAAATGTTTCAACACCCTTACGGTACAAACCTTCCAGTATTGCAACCTTTCATGCAGTATTGTGTAAACACATCCCTTGCTCATAGACATTTCTTTCGCTCTTTCAAGAGTGATAATTCGCCAATTAACTCTCACAAGACTTTCCACATCTGCAACTGCTTCATTGGTGATAACACATTTGCTTGACAAAGGTCGTGATTTGTCTCTCTCTCGTTAGTACTGCTTCTTTCAATAAGAAAATCCCTACAATATAGGAAATCCGATCACAGCGGCTCATACACTCTATGCCATACACATTTTGCATTCAATAAAAGATTTCAATATCACTCACATTTTTTTTCTGTTAAAAATTGAACGAGTGCACGTTGACGCCGTTTGGAGGTACCTCTGATGGAAACAATCCATTTAACGTGCACCCACGCTGTCACATACTCATCTAGCGGAATCTGAAGATATCACATGCATTTCTGGCACACTACTCTCTCTATAGGAAAATGCACAGTCATATTTATCTTCAAATGGTGGAGTTATTACAGCAATCCCACTTTCATTTGGGTGACCCTTATTTACCTTAATGAAATTAGAATTGACGTCAAAATTAAGGATTTCTGTTATGAATATTTCGTGATTTATTGTTCTTGAGAAAAATAAGCATTAACGTATATTTTTTTAAATAAAGATGAATATGAATTAGTTTTCGAAAAATAATTTTTAAATGTATATTTCTTATACTCATAAATTACTAGACACCTTTGTCAAAACCAGATTATTTTCGTTTGAGAAATAAACTATATTATTATAAAATATATGAAAAGCATGAGATTTGTTTTTATTTGATTTTGTGACTCATTTATAATGAATTTAATGAGTTCCACAGGTTCTGTTTCTTCCAGGGAATCCACGTAAACATCAAGTTTCGTTTATAAATTTGCTCAGAACAGGAGTGAACTGTATTTTTATGTTATATTATTACGCTCTTATGTAAAAGAAAGAGTAAAAGGGCTCACATATTATGAATAAGAGAAATTGTGTTTTTGAAAAGAGCACAAATATATTGCCAAAAGTTTTTTAGTATAAGAGAAATCAAGAATATGATGGAAGATACATTTCTTTGAATTTTCTGCTTCCTAGAATTATTATAATTGCACTTTGAATTTTCTTCCCAATTCTCATTGATATGTTAATCCTGAACTGAACCTTGCTTTTGTTATACCTTTCAAGCTAGGAGTTTAAAACTTATTTTGAAATAAAAATAGTTTTTCAATTTGTATGAGGATCTAGCTATTAGGAACTCAAGAGCTGCTTATGTTAGTTAAGAAAATAAGGGATAGGCTCATTTCATTAAGAAAAAGTAGTGGTTTTCCTTCTCTTTAATTACAGCGTTATATAGAGCAGTTTTAATTAGAGCGGTATTTGATGTTTCAGAACAAACTCTTGTTCGATAAGTCAATTAAGATTCCTTGAGACATAAAAAAGCAATTTCTAAGGAGTGCAAAATTAAGGGACATTTATTTTAAAGAATGAATCGATAAAACTACGCTACGGTAAACCAATGGTGGTTATTACAAGGATTTGATTAATTAGTTAATTAATATGTTTTGATTATAAGATTTTGTATAAGATAATTTAAATCATTTGCATGATTAATTATCTAGTTTTATAAAAAATAATCACAAAGTGTTTTTTTTTAATTTATTTAAAAACGAATTTTTTGCGATTATCGTAACTGTTTTGAAAAATTCATTTAATTATTTCAATAACTTCGAATCCTTTATGATACTCAAAATTTTGTAATAAGGGTAATTATTCATGTAAGACCTTTAATAAAAGTAATAACAGTCATACAGTATTTTTGATAATGTATATCAAATATATATTTTGTTTGTACATTTTGGTTCAATATTTATTTTTTACTTGTTTCTATTGCATTAAGATTTTAATTAAAATACATAAATAAGTTTATTTTATGTAGGGTATGAGCAATTATTTAATGATCCACCGAATATTCTTTAACAGAAAAGGTTACACGTAGTACGCACCGTGTTAAAGGATTTGTGTCAAGTATATCAAATAAAATTACTATTAATACATATATAGATAGTGAAAAACCGAGAACAAAAGCAAAAATATCATTTATGGGCGTTCAAGTATTTTTTTTTACATATATATTTCTCAATGCATCATTTATGTTTATTTTACTTCTATAGTTTAATATAACTTTTGTTTAGTATTTTCTAAAACTATTGTATTGAACTTAAATAATGCCTCTTTCCCAATTAAGTTTGCCCTTTTGCCTCTAGGTGAAACATATGTTGGAGAACGAAGCTCAGACATTCAAGTCAAACAGAAGCTTTTTTTTCTATTTTTGTTCGACGTTGTTTTGACTTTTTGAGTAGTCTTAACAAGATCACTACCGGAGGCGACAAGGATTTAATTTCCAGCTCAATTCGAGGAAATTTTGTTTCTCTCACACATTTTAATCAACCCATGGTGCTTAGTAAGATATTTATTTATTATGAATTTTTCAAGTAATTCTTTTAATTAAAAAAAAATTCTTTGATGATCCCGACAGTGCCTTTGAAGACTCAATGTAATTTAATTCATGAAAAGTGTAATTATATTTAAATGTAGCGAGAAAATTAACATATTATTTTGACATTCTGGGAATTCGAATGAATTTTTCATAATATAGTTAAAATAAATTTCACATTGAAATTTCAATTTTTTTTTTGTTTAATATCAATACTTTATAATTTATTTTTTTTATTTATCATATGAATTAATCTCTTGCAGAGAGGTAACATAGCGTTTTAAAATGAAAATTGTTTCAGAAATTATAATTTCCTTTGAAGTTTTGTATTAAAAATGAAGTGTTTATATATTTTAAATGAAAAATATATTAAATATGTAATTTAATTCTTCATACCTTTCAAAACAAATATTTCACCTTGAAAAACATTAAACAAATGCTTAACTTTCTAGGAGGACTTCTAATGTACAAATGTAAATAATAATTTCCTTTAAAGTTTTGTAATAAAAATAAAGTGCTTATATATTTTAAATGAAACATATATTAAACATGTAATTTAATTCTTCATACCTTTCAAATCAAATTATTTTACTTTGGAAAACATTTAACAAATGTTTAAATTTCTAGGAAGACATTCTATAAACATAAGTCAGGTCATTTGCTTTTCCAAATTCTATTCACATAATTCAACCAAAATTGGTTATTTAGAAAAACTTCCTATGCAAGTTCACTCATATTCGAGTTCCAGCTATATTAATAAATAACAATGCATAGGCAAAAAAGAAGATCCGACTTCCATTTATCAAATAATAAATAAAAAAAACAATGGTCAACATCTGTATTTAAAAATTTCCATTCATGCTATCTAAAGATATATATCAAATTTTGCTTTTGAAAACGCCAGATTTGGTTGATATATTCTCCAAGGTAGACTTCATGCAGAGTAATGGAAGATTTGCACGATATACAACATTGGGTGAAAAATGTAGTCTTTTTCATTAGTTTTAATTAAAAAAGATCTATGCTTATATGCTTTTCAAGGAGAATGGAACTTTTCATAAAATAGTACAATGGATAAAACCTAATTTAATAAAGAAGGTGATTTAATTTTTTTTTAGATTCCAGAAAAATGTGGTACCACGTTCTTTTCATTTTTCTTTTATTTTATGTGGTCATTTATTTTTTTATGACCTGTTTAAAACAGGAGATATTTAGCGACTTTATTAAAAATGTTGTCAGTGCTTTACACTTAAGGGATAATTATTTTAAACGAATGTGTGTGTGAACTGAATTGTCTTAATTATTTTTATTTGATTTATTTCAGGCGATATTATATTAAATTGAATTTTGTAAACATATTATTGAAGTATTATTGTTGAGATGTTTATTTATATTCTCCTTTTATTTAGAATAAAAGAAAATGATAAATTACTAATAATCTAATAATCTCTTCTTAATAAAATAAGAAAATTTTTTTGTATAATTCTATATTTATATTTGCGTTCCGGATTAAGGTTAATGTTTTCCACATGCATGTTTCTAATGTATATATCTGTAGTATTTGTGTATTGTGAGAATTCTTAATTTTTACATGCTTTAATAATAGAATACGATACCTTTTTCTATAATTTTAGACATCAATTTAAAAAAAAAACTCTTAAAATATAATCTTTCAATGAAATAACTTGTACACTTATCTTTTACTGTAATAGCTTCATAACATCACTGAAAAATCTCATACCTTCAATGAAGGGTGAATAGCATCATTTCTTGATCATTAATTTCTGTATTTAAAGATTCGACATATTGTTATAAATATTATTTACTTTTAACACAGTAATATTTTTACATACAAAGATGTGTTTTAATGTGATTATATTAGAATATTCGCAAAGCAAAAAACAAATTGCGCATGACTCTGTAAACTATTTGCCTTTTTGAGTTTCCTTTTAAAAGTTGCGTTGCGTGAAATATGTGGTAATTCTGACACAAAATGGATTATAATTACAAATAAATGTATAAATATTTAATGTAAGTATGAAAAATAAATATATTTAAAAATTGTTTGCTTGTATTATTTTTATGCAAATTAATTAAATATCTAAAAACTACACGTGGTGATTGGAATCATCTTTATATGAAACAAAATATTTCTAACGGAGCATTAAAAATAGTCCTACTTTTGTGATGAAAGTTTTGTTGCAGAGATTCATTAAGTATTAAAAAAATATTATTTGGGGATTTAAAATTCCTAAGGCATTTTAAAAAAACTTGAAAACTGATAAAGTCATTTTCACCAGCTTATATGCAAATTCGGTGACTTTAAAAATACTTAACATAAAAGAGGTGCTTAAAAATAATGACGTTCCAATAATCTCGTTTTTAAAGAGCATGCTTAATGAATTGGAACAAGAAAAAATGAATTGATTTTCTAATAAAGCAGGATTTCGATAATTACCTCTCTAAAATAAACTTTATGTATTTTGTCTTAAGTTTAAGAGCTTAGCCGTAAAACTTCGTCCACAAAAGGGAATATGTGAATTTACAATATTTTAAGCAAATAAACTTTAAAAATTCAACGAATAATGATTCGCAAACTTCTTAAATTAGCATGCATAGCTCAACTTAATTTTTAATGTCAAAGGGATTAGTGTTTCCTTGATTTCTGAACAACAAAACTTGATATCATGAAAAATAATTTCCACTTTAAAAATAGTATTTGCAAATAAATTTGCAGATATATTTAAATTTGCTTAATTTGGAGTAATGAGATTGTACCATATTTTAAACAAGAACATTGGATAATAAGAAGTGAAGTATCTTTAATGTGAATATTAAATCAATTTCAAATAAAACAAAAACTCATTTAAGTCATTATAATTTTTTAACCATCAAGCTGTCACCCATTCGGTATAGTGGTTAGAGACGCTGACTGCTGTGCCGTAAGGCCTGGGTTCGAATCCCTGAGAAGACAAAGATGTATGTAAGTATATAGTGCCGTTGCGGCACGGGGGTTCTCTAAATAGCCGCGTCGAGCCGCAAGTCATTTCGTGAGGCTAGTGAAAGGGAAGAGAGGTGAGAGGCCCCTAACCTCCCAGGATGTGTTCTCCCTCTAAATTCGGTTGGAACCGAGCTAAAGAAAAATCGTACTATCACCTATATCAGTGGTGCGCAAACTTTTTTCGACTGCGACCCCTTTTGTAGAGAGAAAAGTTTTGGCGACCCCCAGAGATAGATGTTCACAGATACAATGTAAATAGGCGCATTTCTTTCGTTTTATCGAATAAAAAAATCATCATTTCTAACTCATATTAATATTATTTATAATTTAAAGAAAATATTTTTATATAGCATAAAAATCTGTAAATTGCCTTTTAATGAGATGTATGTGGCTGTAAGTTTCTGATTATCTCATCGATGTTCGGATGTATGCTGCTAATTGCAATTCGCATATCATCTTCAGGGTTCAAACGATAGCGGTATTTAGTTTTTATTGAAACTAGTTTGCTAAATTCAGTTTCACATAAATACGTTGATGCAAATTGTATTAGTAATCTGATGGCATTCTTGCATAGAACGGGATATTGCTTTTCCACGGATAGCCAAAGTTTTTGGCAAGGCTGAGTCTTAAATTGATTTCGAAGAGTATAATCACTAATCAAATCTATCAATTGCTCTTTCTCACTAATTTGAAGAGTTGAACTGCATATGTCGTATGAAAATGGATTACGAATCCAACCAAGATCGTTTTCAGGAAAATCCTTGAATCTTCTCGAAACATTTTCTTTTAACTTTTCAATGGGATTGGAAATGATGTTTTTAAATGTAAATATATCTATATTATTTTCCTTGATAAAATCGTTAAAGCAAGGCGACATGTCGGTGTGGTTTTTATTCAGTTCAGTTTGCCAGAGACTAAGCTTATTTTTAGAATCTTGAATTTTACTGGCTGAAGTTATGATAGTTGAATTCTCAGCCTGCAAGCTCAAATTTAAGTCGTTAAGTTTTTCGAAAATATCAACTAAATAGCTCAGCTTTCCTAGCCAAACGCCATTGATATAATAACTTACCAATCTATGTTTCTTTTCGCTTAAAAACGTGTACACTTCATTTCTCAAATCAAATATCCGTCGTAGTATTTTCCCACGTGAGAGCCATCTGACTTCGGTGTGTAACAGTAATCGCTCATACGTTGAGCCCATCTTATTGGAAAGTATTGAAAAGAGGCGGCTGTTAAGACTGTTGCATTTAATGTAGTTAATTGAGCTAACAGCGTCTTGTAATATGTTGTGTAACTCTTCATCCATATCTTTTGCAACAAGAGCTTGCCTATGAATCATACAGTGATTAAATACCATATGAGGCACCACTTTCTGGATTAAGCCTCTGAGCCCTTTGTTCGAACCTGTTAATGCTGCAGCACCATCAGTACAAACCGCAACACAGTTTGCCCAGGTAAGGGACTTTGCTTCAAAATATTCATTTATTACTTCGAATATTTTTTCTCCAGTTGTTTTTCCTTCCAAACTTTTGCAACATAAAAACGTTTCTGTTATATCTTCATTAAAAATAAATCTAACGTAAATAATTAGTTGTGACATTTTAATAATATCGGTAGTCTCGTCCAGTTGTAAAGCAAATACAGATGAATTTTGTATGCGTTTTATAACTTCTGACTCAATATTTCGTGACATTTCGGAAATCCGCCGAGACACGGTATCTCTTGATAATGGTATTGTTTTTAGTTCATTTCCATATCTATCGCCATGCATAATTAATGTCATCTTAGTTGCTGCAGGAAGGATAAGGGATTCTCCAACTGTATGGGGTTTCATTGTTTTTCCTAATAGATAAGAAACTTCTAAAGAAGCCGGTAATGCTTTCGGAGGTATTGTTGTAAATTTCTTTAGATTTGCACTTTGAATTTTCAGATTTTCAACTCGTCTTTGAAAAAAATCGGCATGTTTATTTTGAAGTTCTTTATGTTTAGTTTCCAGATGCCTTTTTAATTTAACTGGTTTCCTGCTCTCATTTGCTAATTTTTTGTTGCAAAGGATACATATCGCGCGTCTTCATCATCAACAACACAAAATGTAAGACCATACTTAATAAATTCCTCATTGTATTTTCTTATTTTTTTAGATGGGGCATTTAGTTCAGTACTTTGAGACTCCTCATTTGTTCATTTGTTAGCTGAAGACATACCTGGTGTAGGTATTACCATGAATACGTATCCATTATGAATATAGGGGTTAAATTCTTTTAACTAAAACAAAAAATAAAAAAATTATCATTTTTTTCCGAAAAATTCAATAAAATTAACAGAGATCTTTCTCTAATGATAGCACATACCTGGTAGCAAAGAGCAGCAAAGCCCGTTAAAAATATAAAAAATCATAATTACACAACGTTACATGATAAAACTCGAGGAGAAACTAAAACAATTGCAAGCCAATTGTTACATGCGCTACAACTTTACATGGAAACGCGCAGTAAAACATTCTGCGATATTTTTTGTCGTTTGGTTGGCCTTGGCTTGGTACGCATGTCTACAAGATGATTCCCAAAGCTCTCTCATCTCGTATGGTGCGCACCGTTCGACATAGTACGTATAACATCAATACGTCGGACAAATATGCACTTTTGAGTAAAACTGACGAATTACCACGAAAAGGGCGTCATCTACCGGAGTAAAAAACTTGCGTCTTCACACTTTACATACATAACGCATTACGGTAAAAAAAAAGCGAACAGCAGGAAATTGCAATTAAACAGTAAGTGACGGAGTTTCACTCTTTATATGTACACTGTATGGTACGCAGCATGTAGGCATAATGCATTTCATAAAAATTTGGCGACCCCCACAGGGGTCGCGACCCCTAGTTTGCGCACCTCTGACCTATATGATGCTCAAGGCTGCGACCAAGGTTAGGCGTTCATCTAGAAGTCCAACCGTTCCCAGGCTCTGACAACAAATTTCCTTCCTTCTTTTGGGAAGGACACAGCAAAAACCATCAAGCCAGAAAAAGAATTTAAAGAAATATGCTCCATGGCATTCATAATTTTTTTTGCTGTTGTTACTTCTACATTATCTTACACCGAACAAAAATGTATTTAAAGCAAACACAAAGTTCAAAGTTACCTAAACGTATTGCTGGAAAAAAGTTATACTTATCATTTTAAGTTATAAATAAATAATACTTATCACTTTGTTATAAATAAATTATACTTATCATTTTAAGTTATAAATAAACTATACTTATCACTTTAACTTTTATAAATAAACTATACTTATCATTTTAAGTTAGAAATAAGTTATACTTTTTTAACGTTCAAACTTATTTCACGTTAGAAATGAACTATATTTATTATTTTGTGCTGGACATAAGCTATACTTGTCACTTTATTTGCAGTCATAGTTCCAATAAAAAGCACCTTTCGAAAACGAAATACTTGTTAAATATTTTGTCTCGTTCTAAATACATAAAAAAAATTTAGATTTATTTTCGTTATTGTTTATAATTTCTCTGTTCTTTGCTGTAAAAATTTAGTGGATATTAAAGCAAATAAGAAAAATAGATTTTTCTACACAATGATACTATTTATCGTTACGAATTCATTAAACAACTTATTTTTTTGAATCATTCAATAAATTGGTGTGTACATTGATTAAAAGTCTTAAGATTTATTTATATAAATAAGTTTGTGAGTATTTTTTTGTATATGTTGAAATTTTTATTATTAGTTCACACTCTTTCTATATATACATATTTATTTATTTATATATATATATATATATCTTGTTCAAATTTTCAGTCGTTAATAAAATACTTTTTATTCACCGATTCAAGTTCAAATATATTTTATTAAACTTGAAGTGTAAGACACTTGAAGTTATTCATCTTTTTTTCAAATATTAATTCTTTAATTAAATTGTATTTTAAATTTTAAATTCATTCTGCAATATTTCTGACGAAATTACAACTAGCTGCAACAGATGTTGCCACCAAAGTAAGCATTGACTTATTTTATTTTATATACATATTACTTGTTTTCTGTGAAATTTGGAACTTTAATCAAAATTCAATTCGAAATATCAGAAAATATACTGTATTAAATACTTTCTTACAATTTTTTTTATCTTCATAACTTACTAAAAATAAAGTTACTAACTCGAATGCTCCCAACTATTAAAAGTGTTTATGTGAGGGAAGAATGTATACAGATAATTAACAATACACCTAGTTACTGCTGTCATTTGAGATACATAATTAATAATGTTCTGAAATCAGTGTTAGATGTTTTTTTTAATATATATACTCTGATAATTAATTGAATTAATATTGGGGAGGGGGAGAGATGTAAATAAGCTACAAAAATATGAATAAATGTTATTCTGACAGCAAATATTTAAAATTAAATTTAAATTTAAACATCTAAGATGCAGCGTTTTTTTATTATGTCGAATCATACATTTAATATTGATAAAAAAAGCCAAGCATAAGAAAACATTTTTATTAGCTTAATGTCTCTAATACAGCGTTTCTCAAACTGTGAGGTGCATCCCTCTTGGGGGCATGATAACCCTGTTTTGGGGTGTGAGCATGTCGAAAATAAAAGATCATTTAAAAATATTATTAATTTACTGAAAGAGGAAGCAAAACAAAATGATTCTGACGGAATAAAAAATAAAATACACATTTACAATGACATAATATAATTATAAATGTATCAATACTGCTCAATGTATTTGATAATTAATTTATCAATACTAAGTTAAGAACAAGTTTAATAATTGCTAATGATTTCCATGGGCTTGTCATACACAAAATTCAATACTTATCTTGATAATTTGTATGGTTTATAATTAAAACCGTATTGTAGCCTCAGTGTCAAAGTATGCTATTGAATTCAATATATTGTTATTATATGGACGGAGACGCGAGAAAAATTATGATTGAAAATTAGGTCGCAAATGTTGAAAGTTTGAGAAGCACTGCTCTAAAATGTTACCATCTCATTCAAAAAAGCAAATAATTGTCAAAAACATCTTAATGTCTCATGATATTATATCTCTGTAAAATGTTATTTCACTTAATCATAAAAATAATTAAGTGGAACAAAATATTTTGAAATAAAAATAAAAGAAGAATATCTCAAACCTAATATCTATCTATATATATATAAAGGAGAAAAGCGACACTCTCTTCACGATATCTCCTGAAATATTAGACCTTCAGACTTAAAAATTGTTAGGCATGGTTCTTTCGTCGAATATAGATCCGCTAGTTACGGATTTTACGAAAATCGACCCCTAAGAGGCGTTGGGGGACATTTGAGATTAGTATTCTCGTTTCTATTAGACCCCTATTGGTAACCACATTCCTTTCATGGAGTAGAGATCCGCTATAAAAGGGGTTTTGCGAAAATTGACCCCCGAAGGGAGTTTCGGGGCTTAAGCGGTGTTATAAACAAACCTTCCCGTTTTGTAACTATTTGGTGTACAGATTTGAAACTTGGTAGGCATATTCCCCTTTCATAGAGTAGAGGTCAGCTACAAAAGAGGTTTTGACAAAATCGACCCAAAAGAGACATTGTTAGGGCTTAATCGATTCTATATAAAAAAAAATGCTCGTTTTTGAACTATTAGGGCTAATGCCTTGACATTTGGTAGGTAGGGAATGGCATAGGTAGGTATCTCCCTCAAACAGCTTGTTTTGTAGAAATCGACTCTTAAAGGCCGGTGTGGGCATTAAGTCGTTCGTGATCGACCGATGGACAGCCAAGACATTTTGGGGTGACCTCCTTCACTAAGACCTAAGACGCGCAAACCAGAAAAAAAACGTATTTGTGGAACACCGACGCCAGCTAGACTGGAGCGACTATGTGTAGACGACTCGTGTACCATCATTGAAAGTACACGATAACGCTTAACACATTCTCTGACATTATAGGGGGAAAAGTGATCACAGAGATGCCAGCCTTAGAAATGGGTTTTCCACACGTCAACTAAAGAGAATAGGGGAAACGTTGATCAGCTCTGTCCACGATAACACGGGATTGGCTACTACAACATCTCCCCACATTTTGCGCTTCCTCCGGATTAGATTTCTTATGTTTACGTTACGTCCTGCGATGACGCAACGCCCGGCAGTGATCGTGTTATGTACATACATCGAAATCAGATTCATTCGCTTACATTTGTTCTCTATTCGCTGCATTGAAAACGTCCACGGTCTAGCAGCCTCTCTCATAGTTGTTCAAATATTCAACTTGAAACTTTTGTGCTACTTGTGTTTTTGTAGTAAAAATAGTAGTCTTATATTTTAAAAGTATTCTATAATGTCAAAAACAAGAAAAGAAAAACATACAATTTTAATACAGAAAGGTAAGAATATTTTTCTTTATAATGGTGAATGCAAAATGTGTGTGCTCTATATGTCATACAAGTGTAGTATTTCTGCTATGTAGATAGACGCAAGCAAGAAACGCCGCTGAAGTGTGCTGACATCCATGTGATTCTTTGTCACTTAAGCTTAATTTACTATTTGGCCAACACACAAGTTACCATGTTTATTCGATTCTAAGCCACATCCCAAATTCTCAACAAATTTTTGTGAAAAATGAAAAAAAGTGTCAAATAGGAAACCGAGATATATCCAATTTTTCAAAACCGAAATCATTTTAAACGAATCCAATGATTTTTTTATTCGACTCTAAGCCACACCCGATTTTTAGTATTAACATTGAAAAAAAAGAGTTCGGGTTGCATTCGAATAAATACGGTAGCAAATAATAAATATTGTAGACCTTTTTTTTTAGCTCAGCACACATGTGGAACGCAGCACCTTTAAATAGCTAAATGTAGACCGTACCTTGTAAAAGTCTGCCACCCCTGCTTAAAGGGAATGTTTTCAATACATTCGAATATGTATTGTTATACATTCGCTCGAATATATAATAATACTTATTCATACAGCATCATGAAATAGGCAACTAAGTAGGAGGGGAATGGCTAGTATTAAATAACAGCGTTCCTTGTTTATGATACCATTCAACGAACAACAGCATTTTGTTTTCTAGCAACAGACAAAATGTAAAATTGTAATGAAAAGAAAATTTATATATATTTAAATACTTGTATGTATCTCTCTCTGTATGTATGTGTGATGATAAAAATATGTATTACACTTTAAAAATTACCTAAGAAATCAATAAAACGCTAAAATGAAAATTCAGATGCTTAATTTTCCAGTTACCTTTAGATTTAGCGAATTGAGTTTCATTTATAATAGCAAAACAAATGCTAAACAAAATTCCTTACTGTGAAATTTGAAAGCAATTTATAATGATAACTGTTTGCAACAGATTTAAATAATTGCAAATAATTGATACCATTTAAATTTCGCTACATTATAAGTAATCAAATATTACAATGAAATTAATAATAACATTTCTAAAATATTGTATAACTCACTCTCTCTCTCTCTCTATTTTTTTAATCATTTCTTCCATTGAATCATCAATAACCATATATATATATATATATATATTTAAATATATATAATTCAATCACAACACAGGAATCAATATAAATATATATATATATATATATATATATATATATAAGGATTATCAAATAGAATATTGTACATTTTTATATATGTGTGAATAAATCATATGATAATATTAATTTTCCTGTGACATTTTCAAAAAACACATGTCATCTTTCCCACAATACAAAATATTACTACTAAAAAAACTTTTAAATACAATAAAAAGATAGGTAGATCAATTTTTAACTATAATATGCCTATAAAGCAAGATAACTTAATATGTAAATGTTTTGAATTTAAAGAATTCATAGATGAACATGACAAGCATGTTGTTACTGGTGACCTCAATATTGTAAAATACAATAATCTTAAAAACATAATGAATAAAGGTACTGGTTTTAGATTAATGATTTCGAATAATAATAAAATTATAAAAAATCAGTTATATAATGATATTGAGTGATTTATATACAAAATAGCTGTTAAATATAGTATGCCTATAGAGGCATTCACAGAATTCAAAGGTAATATTACACAGCAGCTTAATAAATATAACTTTGGTACAGATAATAAAATATTTTTTAATAATATTAAAAATCAGATTAAAAATTTGCAAAATAAATTTACTATAGTTTATGTTAAGTGCCAGGAAATTTTGCCTTCACATGTAAATACTATTATAACTTAATGATCAACAATTATTTTGATAATAATACAGCTTTTATTAAGTCTTCTGTTTCTGATACAGAAATAAATATAATCGGATATTGGCTTTTCATAAACAGTTAAGAATTTAAATTAATAATAATTTTAAATTTCCACATATATTTCTTACTCCCAAATTTCATAAAGACCTAGTCAAATTTAGGACAGTTACAAATGGTTTTAATACATATATTAGCAAAACAGGCAAAATTCTCCATGAAGTATTACATGATATAATAAACAATCCTAAATCCACACAGCCATTCTTAATAATAGTAAATCACTTATTGAACAAATGATAGATAAAAAGGTTTATTCAGTCTATAGTTTAGATTTTGAAGATCTTTTTAACTCTATTAATATTAATGATTTGATTAATATACTTGTAAGTTTACATAAAGATAATTTATTTAATAATGTTAATTATGATAGATTTAGTTCACTACTTAGGTTTGTACTTAAAGAGAACTATATATATCACAAAGGTAACTATTATCTGCAGATTAAAGGTTTGCCACAAGGTGGCCCTGCGAGCAACTGTCTTGCCAATTTATACATACATTATTTTGAATGTAGTTACATTAATAATTCTAAATATCATATATTATTATATTTATCGTTATATAGATGACATAATCATTTTTGGCAAACAAGCCAATTTTATGCCTAACATTATTTTTTATCCACAATATCTTAATTTAGTACAGACAAATAGTAAAAACAATGAAGCAAATTTTCTTGACATACATGTCAAATTAAAAGATAATGCAACAGTTTCTAAAATTTATGATAAAAGAGAAGAATTTAATTTCAATATTATAAAAGTTCCTCATTGGGAGAGTAATGTACATGTTTCTATATTCAGAAATATTGTTATTAATTATATACAACGTAATAAATTTCTGGTGTCAAAAAAATCAGAAATAATAAATAACTATAAACATTTTACTAAATATTGCTTAAATCATAAATACCCAATTAATTTTATTAATAGTTATATGAATAAAGTTATTCAAAATAGTAAAGGATTAAAAATTCTGAGATTGATAATAGTTTATTACTATAAATTAAATATTTCATAGTTATAGTTATCTCCATATTCTAATATTAGATAAAATTACTTATTATTATTTTATTCATATTTATACTCTAATATTATTAAAATGCTATAATATGCAACTATTATTAATTTTTATTTCCATTCCTTTTATACTTTTGTTAAGTGCTACATTTCAGCCATTCACATGATTTAAATCTGCAGTACGGTCCAGAATCTGGCAATAACTTATTTATTGCACTCAGATTTAGCGCGGGCTCGGCGTTTTTAAGTGTAATTTTTAGGTAAGTTACCTCTATCTTGTAATGGATTTAGATATTCCTATCCGTTACTTTCAATAGGTTTTTGCTCAGTACTATTTACATAAAAGGGGAAGGTTGGCTGGCCAAAAAACATGTTAAACCCCACTTTTATATAAATTATTTTATATATTAGCTGTCCTAAGTCAGCAATGTTTATTATACTGCAGCATCCATTTTATAATTTTTAATTTCGGTACTCATATGTCCTTCATTGTGTGATTTTCCTACCGTCTATGTGTTT
>BMAV01020791.1:73063-93690 GCA_019973955.1 Trichonephila inaurata madagascariensis
TGAATAAACAATTTCATGTCACATATAAAAGAAATTCCCTTTATGTATAGTTAAACAAATCAAGGCATTTAAGGTATTTTCAATTTAAGGCATTTAAATAACAGAAAAGGACTAGAGAAGAGTTGAGAGGTAACAAATTCACCTAAGCATAATTAAGACGAGCAACATGCAGAAGAAAAAATTTGAAAGGAAGAAACTTTTAATTTAAAAGCGAAGTTGCCATGACTACGCGGTGATTACATCATCTGACACTTCTGCAACTTAATTCTTTCTTATAAAAAAACAACTTTTAAAGAAAGTTTTCAATATTAAAGGAGCACTTAAATAAAACACCGACAAAGTGCAACTACAAAAATCCAAACAAGATACAGCTGACTGGAGGAATTCAAAAATAAAGTTAAAGCTATTATTAACGCACCATTTTGTTTATAAAAAAAACTGGAAAAAATACCAGTGATAGTAAAAAAAAAGATCAGAGAAGACGTCCACATCAAAATGAAACGAATGACTACCGCGCATCTAGTTAATTTTGAACAAAACTAAATAATTTTTACCTTTTCACTAAGACAAAAAAAAATTCTTTTTTTAATAACCCTGAAATTCTCGGAGCTTTTCCACAGGGAAGACGGCCCACTCCTTGTTATTTTTACCGAAAAGTAAAACACTAATTTAAATTTCGCTCGCCATAAAAGTAATATGGTTTCAAAATCAACACAGACCAAAGTTTTCGTGCGTATACAACAGGTACTCTGACGCCATTATACTTTACCTCCCTTTTTGTACACTATCCAGAAAAGTGTCTTGTTTTGCTAATTATGAACAGAACTCCAGTGAAAAGAGAATTTAAATAATAGGACTTCGCGCAACCCCTGATTTCTGCAAGGGCTAAAAAAGCACTTGGATTTTACCGCTAATTGCATA
Organism: Trichonephila inaurata madagascariensis; assembly: GCA_019973955.1. Lineage (NCBI taxonomy): Eukaryota > Metazoa > Arthropoda > Arachnida > Araneae > Nephilidae > Trichonephila > Trichonephila inaurata. The sequence goes on from BMAV01020791.1 coordinate 73,985, forward strand.
GTCTAAAAGCGGGAAGCTGGGTCTCACTAATTAGTGAATCATTTCGCTAGTGATATAGCGCTTTTAAAGAATTGAAACTTGCAATTTTTGTCGCGTCTGTAGGGACATGCTTTCTGATTAGTGGAGAAAGTCTTTGAAGCCGCGCCTCTCCTCTTTTTGGTGGGGAAAAAATTAATAATAATGTATAAATAAAGTTTTAAATAATAAGTGAAAATAAATAAAAAGAATTCACTTTCAGTATATCAAAGGTAGCGAAGAAATGAAGATGGTTTTTCACACACAAACGAAGCCGATTTTTACGACTGCGGAATTTTTATGGAAGAGCTTTTCTGGTATTGTGTTTCTCCCGTCTTCAAAGTGAAAGTAATAAGATGTGGTTTTTTATCCCCCTTCCTATAAATGTATCTTTTCACTTCTAAAACTTTCGTAATTTATTTCAGAGAAATATGAATTCTAAGACTTGGCAGTCGTGGTTAAGATGGTTAAAAGTTTTGTCATTGAATATGAAAAGCAGATTATTGTTTGTTAATAGTAAAATCTGTGGTGCAATGGTTAAAGATTACATTCTTGAACAAGGAAGTTAATTTTTAATTTTTGTGATGGCTTTAATTGTAGTTATAATTAATTTGCGTGTGTTATTACATGAAACATTTTTAATGAGTGAATGGTCTAAATTCATGACAATCACATAATTGCAATCACGTGTTCTTCATTAAGTGGAGTAACGAACACCCCCTTATAACCCCCACATTGCGAGGGGGCCCAAAGCTTGACTGATGCGAAGTACGTATTTGGGCTTGGGGCCTAAAACCTGATCTTGCAGGGGGAGAGGCTAATATTCTCCGTTACGCCACTGTCTGCATTGAAACAAACTTCAAAATTGACATTAGACACTTGGTAATTAAGTAAATTTTTTGCTTTGTATAATTCTGAAGATGTTAGTTCAATAAACTCCATTTCAAAATTATCACCAACCCATTCTTTCAAAAATTGACAAATTTGTAGAGAGGTACTAAAGTGCTTCTACCACGTGTCATAGGTTATCGACGTTTGCCATATACTGTGTACTTAAAAAATTTGTAGGTGGGGCCTACTTTTGCGTAGGAGTCCAGGGCCTCAAGAAGTCTTAAAATGTTATTGCCAGTGAGGAAGCGTTGCAACTGTTCACTGTTTTGAGATGGCTATGAAGTGGTTAGAATGGCAAGAAAATTGCGTTAATATTCAGTTACTGTCTTTAAAACGTTTACAAAATTGAGAGGGAAAGGGGTCATGAATTTCGATTTTAAAGCAAAAAAAAAAATTAGGCTTCTTTACCTAAGTTGTAGGTCTACTTTATTGTTTTAAACTTGCCAGATTAGGCAGTTTTCTGCATTATTGACGTGTGATACAGTATATATATATTATTCAAGTATCATTGTGTATGTTTAAGAAGTCCTTTTATTTTTCATTACATTTGATATCAATATATTTAAGGTTTTTAAATGTGTATATGTAGACTTAATACTACTTTATCATAATTTACTAACTTTACTTTTAATGCAGTACTATTATACTCATTTGTAATTGGCGGGTAACATGACTTGTTGCTGTGCTACACAGGCTATTAAATGTTATCCTTATATATTTATAGTATTGAGTATTATTTGTAATACTTTTTACATTTCTCTTAATATTTCTTTCTTTTCCTATGTCCCAGAGTATAGGCAAATTACAGGTGAAGGTTCACTAGTTAGAAAACTTTGTTTAAACCTGCAATCTTGGTTCCTAAGGCCAAGAGTTTGCTGTTGTACTACTATGGCTAATATTTCATACTATTTTGACTGGTTATACTTAGGTTTGTAACTATTTGTATATATTTATGGATTATATTTATATATATAGGGGGGGACCCAAGAACAATCTGGACCGAGCTATTGCACGCGCATGGTTTGTAGTTACGATTAGTGATGTTAGATGGTGTTAGGCTGGTGGTCTCCTATAACCGTTAGTAAGCTGGCATGTGAACCTAAGTTAAATAGATTGCTTGTGGTGCTCTGTTGTGTGCGCTCCTGTTTCAACTCTTAAACAATTAGTGAGGTGGCCGATCACAAAGAATAAAGATTGCGCTTGAAGTTTTGCTTTTTATTATGGAAAACTGTATTCGAGACCGTTGGGATAATTCAACAAGCCCTTAAAGATGATGCAAGGCGTCCTACGGCAGGAAGAAAAAAAAATCACGAAAACATTACCAAAATAAAACGTGCAGTTGATTCAGATCATTAAAATACCATTGACCAAGTTTCTGAGGAAACAAACGTGTCATAGAGCACTTTCACGACAATGTTCCAGCCATTCTGATTCGATGGCTTGTCAGTTTTTAAAAAACAACATGGGGATTGTGCCTTATCCACCCTACTCACCAGATATGGCTCCATCCTACGTTTTTTTGTTTCCAAGGATGAAGAGAAATCTGAAAGGAAATTGATTCACAGTGATGTAGATGAAGTCAAAGGAAACTCTAACGCCATTGAACAGTATCCTACCTCCAGAGTTCCCGAAGAGCATTGACCTTTTCAGCAGAGGCAAAAGCGTTGGGACAAGTAGATTAATGTACATGGACAATACTTTGAAGGGGAATAATGTAGAGTGCAATAAAAAGCCAAAATAAAAAATAACAAAAATAAATTCGGTTATTTTGGGGTCCCCTTCGTGTATATATATATATATAGTTTTGCATTTGAAATCACTATTTCTTTGTTTCATATTATTCCTATAGCACTGGCACAATTAATTTCCGTAAATTATCATTTGTCCGAAAAATTAATTTCCGAACATCCCCAAACTCTAGTTGGGTTAAATGAACCCATATTTAATAAGTAAACTCGTAATGAAGTACAAATTCATACTATTTCCTTTTTATTTTTAAAATTGCAGTTATTGGATGTGTTTTAAGTACATAAAATTCGAATTATTTTGTGAAGATTTTTAGAACATTCTAATATTATAACAGATAATTTTTAAATTCAATAACAGGAGCAAAAACTGAACGAGAAAACAACGTATACATTAAAAAATAATAATAATAACAGAATAATCTCTGTTTTTTATACATTTACACAAAAAAAAATAAACTACAAACATATCAGGTTCTAAACACATTCTTCAAATAGACCTCCCAAAATTGAAACATAATAACAATTCTACGATTAAACAACCCCCTCCACCCCCCAACGAAATAATATAACTAAACAATCAATTTATTTCCAACTTCATCGCAGCTCATCTCTGTTTTCATTTCCATAACAAGGTAAAGAAATTAATCAGAAATAATTCAATTTTACGCCAAGAGAAGTTTAATTAAAATCGACACACAATAACGGAAAGTGTTTAGACCAGCACTCACCTTGGGGGATTCGCTAAATGGGAAAATCGTCCTCTTTTTCCCTACTCTTGTGTATCTTCCCTAACAGCCAGCGATTCCAGCTCTTTTATTAAAGGGCATAACTTCATTACGGGAAAAGAGGCAAAACAAACAACAAATATTGTTTCATTGATCCCTAGGTGGGGAAAGAGAGGAGGGAGTGGGGGACATTCTGCTAATTCAAACAAAGCCGCGTTATGACAAAAATCTGATTTCGCAGCCCCATAATTTCTTGAGGCAAATCGAATTTGTGCAGTGAAAGACGTTATAAATTCGTTTCCTTTCAATTAGTTTTTTTTCTCCCCTCTCTCTGCTCCCCTTTCTTTTATTATTCTTTTCCTACGGATATTTTTTTTCCCCATCTCCCGCGTTGGTGTAGGTTTGCGTTATATTGTTTTCCGGTGTTAAATAGTGAATCTCGAAGAGGTCTGGATGGTTCTCAATTAGTTGATGTTAAGCGGGTGGAGAAGATAATGCTTTGTGTGGTTTTGGTTAAACGGAATCAAATTGTTATAACTTTTTGGTACGCAGATTTCTGAAAAAATAAACATGTTTTTGGAAGTCCGATTAAATGGAAACTGAAAATAATATACAATAAAATCCAGCGTAACAGCCGCTTTTTCAATACAAAAATTAGATCGAAATTCCCAGATGCGCTTTATATACAAATATCAGCTTTTTAAAAAAGGAGAGAGAATTAGACTTCTACATACATATATCGAATTGCTGTGTGGCAGCGGTAGCCTAGTGGTCAAAGTAACGTCAAAGGCTCAAGCGTCCTCCCGTTGGTGTGGTGTGGAAGTTAGGAGAGGGGATGCTAGCTCAGGTGTCGTTCTAGTGAGTTCAAACTTATGTTGTCCGTCGCCAAAAGCCCACGTGTAGCTGAATAGTGTGATGTTAATATTCACTCACTAACTCGAAATGCTGTTTATTTAAAATAAATGTGTGACATACCTTATTAACTTAAAGAGTTGTAAATTTAGAAGTATGCCGTTTTTATCAAAGGCCTAAGATAATACCTCGACTTTAAAAAATAAGAGTATTAGATATGAACATTTCAGGTTTTTTCGTAAAAAAGAGGGTGATAGTTATATGGTGTAAATATGCTTAAAAATTAAAAAAGGGCAGCTATAGGTGCGCGCTATACGCCAATATCTTAAGAGCTTGCACAAATAGAACATAAAATCCAATAATGCTGAGCAATTGAAGGGAAAAAAATTCCCTTTTATTATTTGTTTATTTCCCTTTTATTAAACTTAAGCATCTATATGCAGCGGCATGCACAAGGGTGGGTTTTGAGCTTCCCCCTCCTATACACCAACGGATTTTATGCTTCACAGAGATTATGCTTCAGCGTTTTTGTCCAGAGATCGCCAAAGGGGTGGTCCGCGAGAAAATTTCGCTGGTCCCCAGAAAAATGTGGAGTATACTTACTCATAGCGTTAAGTTATGTTTTAAGATGCATTGTAACATAATTCGATTCATGACAATAATTTAACTCTTATAAAATCCTATTAGTGGTCCGCGAGATTTAAATTGTGAATTTATTAGTCCGTGAGGTCAAAACGTTTGGCAACCACTGCTTTTGTCTACATGTTGTTGTTTTTAATATAACCGCCTCCTCCCTTTTATGAAAGAATTCTACTTACGTAACTCACTATATGACAATTGACACGAAAATATCAGATTTATAAAATCTACTGTATTAATTTTTAAGCATTAAAGCTTTTATTACTATATTTTATAAGTATATACAATAAGGTACATTGAGATGTAAAATCACTCACTTTCTTTAGATTATTAACTTTATATACTGGTACGTACTACACTCTCCTAAAGTTTTTACTGTCTATCAGATATTTATTTAAAATTGCTTACTTTGAGGGGAAAAAAATCATTTTACATTTTTCTCTAATATATAATAATTTGTATAAGTCAGTAATTTTGTAATTCAGAAAAAAAAACCCCATTTCTTCAATTATTTTTATTAAAAAAACTGATTTTATCTAAATCGATACTCAATGGATATTTTACATGCCACATAATCATATGTCACGCATGCCTAACAGTTTCGTATCCAGAAAAGTTATCGACTCCAGCCAGAATCGTATCCGCAAGCTCGCACGCTACCTATAAGCCACCAAAGCGAGAAAAATATACAGCAGCTGCATTAAGACGAGGTGGCCGAGTGGTTAAGGCGATGGACTGCTAATACATTGGGCTCTGCCCGCGTGGGTTCGAATCCCATCCTCGTCGTGGTTTGTTTTAACACAATTTTCTATTTCGAAAATGTGTATTCTAGTTTAGATTAGCAAGATTATTACTAGATTTTCCTTTATTTTACATTTTGTTTAATATGGTCAAACCAGAGGGAAAGAATTCTAAATCAGGGGCTCATGAATAGATTTCAGAAAACTATTAAAAAAGAAAAGAAATTTTTTGATACTTAATAAAATTTAAGCGAGGAAAGACGAGAATTTTTTAATAATTTTTCTAAGTTCATATATAAATACTCTTGAAATTTATATAAAAATGAAAGATGCCAGTTTCAGTTACATAATTATTCAGAGTAGATGATCCCGTTAGAATAAACAATTTTAACATAATCAAACGTTTAAATCAATCATGTTTAAGTAGATAACAAATTATTAAAGCATATGATAGTAGTTTACTTAGATACCTTGTCAACAAAGCTCTTATTTGTGTGTTAAGAATAAAAAATAATCGAAGAAATGTAAGAATTAATGACATTCACTGCTATATCGAAATCACTCTTGTTGTCTGAAGGCATGATAAATCCTTTCAAGAATCTATTGCTCTAATTTGTAATAATCTTGTTCTAATTTGTATGATGCAGTTCTCCTCAAACAGTGATAATTGAATTTTTTTTTGGTAGAGATAGAGCATGTGAGGAAATAGGAATTGGAATAGAGTACATGAATAACTTAGTACAGAAATAGAAGGAATATTCCTGTCATAAAATTCATTTCTAACTGAAGTTGATATTCGTCTTTATAAATCTTTCATAAAAAAGAAATAAATTTATTTTTGAGTAAACTGACTTGCAGAACTATTCTCTAAGCAACAAAAGAAGCTACATCTTGATACATAAAACCTGGACTAAAAGCAACAAAGTAGTATTTATCTTTACCAGCAAAATACTTCAGAATATTCTACATTCTGTTGATTGATTGATTGATTATTTACGTCGCACTCTTCAGCTACACGAGGGCTTTTGGCGACGGACCACGTAATTTTGAACCATGGTCAAGTGACGTGGACGACACCTGAGCTGGCACCCCTTCTCCTAACTACCACACCACACCAACGAGAGGACGTTTCAGCTCTCGACTCTACATTCTGTTAGTAGGCTATAAAAATGCTAACCAGTAGAATTTTCAGGAGTTCGTTAATGTATTTGAGGGCTACTTTTTGATAAGGTGACCATTTTTTTTACAATGAAAAGGAGGACGAAAAATTTAAGAAGAAATTACAATTTAAGTAAATGAAAAGTATTATTAATTCAAACAAAAATACGCTAATTACGCTTACATTCTTTTAATTATTATCTTAAACGAGTATTTTTCCATCGAATGAATATTTTTTTGTCAACACATCATTTTGTAATAAATCGGAAAGTTCGGGAGAAAAATATCCTTCATGCTGAATTCTACGGTAAGCACTGTAGCTAAAATATTAACATTCAATTTTGATTTCTCACTAGTCACTTCACAAAAATCATTACCAACTAAAAAAAAAACTCTTTCAAATGCTGCATTAGTTCCAGGGCAGCACAACGTAAATTCAACAAGAATAACTAAATTTTTATATGGAAAGTGTTCATTTTTTAAATGGTTTAAGTAATTTCATCTATCTTTTACCAATTTCTCAGCATGTTGATTTTCCAATTGTTCTAATTTATTAGAACTTAAATATACATTCAGTCTTCTTTCTACTTCAAACAGACAAATGTCATCGATTTTAATATCAGGCATCTTTTTTTGGATGAAACTCGCCGTAATTTTCTATATCTGCCCAATTTACTTGCGACAAAGTCAAAAAATACCATTAAAAATTGTTATTTCCTGTGATATTTGTTTCAGACCATTCTTCGACATTTTGGAAACATGTTTGATTCATCTCTGAATACAGAGATTAACAGATCAATTTTGAAATAATGAAAAGGTGGACAAAAGGGAGGACACTTTTCAAGGAAGGACAGAACCTATAAAAGGAGGACTGTTCTCCCTATAGGAGGACGGTTGGTCACCTTATTTTTGAGTAAAGATTCGAAATTCTCGTTGACACATTAGGTAGTTTGTTTCACTTCAAAAGAGGGTTGAATTGCATAAAGAAAAAGGAGGACTTATATTTAAATTTTTGTCGCCTTAGTTGTGCCTTCGCTAAAGAGAAAAGTAAACACAAATAAAGAATGGGTGGATAAACCCATTGTGGAGCCTTAGGCTTAAGAACTTTTATCAAATCCACCCCGTGCAATGAAAGTGAGTTCCTCCCGAGTGATTGCATATTCGTTGCGAAGATCATTACATTTGTTCCAGCAACTCTTTCGCCGGTCCAATCTTATTTCGTTATTAATTATTAACGAGTCGAGATTGATTCTAGCCCAAACGTAATTTGCCTTTGCGGGCTCCTGTATAATTAAGTTTAATTTAATCCAACGAGTAATACCAGTTTAATTGCCTCGCAACATGGCGGCGTTAATTAAACGAAGTTTTGTTGTTTCACACTTCCCGATAGAGGGCGCTCCCGGTAATAAGCTCGAGCGCGAGCCAATAATCCGATAGCGCGCCAACTACCTTCCCGCCGTGAAAGAGAGATATTAGTTTAATTAATGGCGATGAGAACCACCAGTCGTTTTGTAATTAAATCTAATTTTAGTCGTATTTAATTTAATTGGCGAGCGGGGAGAGGGAAAATTGTTAAAAAGAATTTTTGGCGCAGCCAACTAATATAATGCGACATCGAAGAAGAAGAACGCCTAATAACTGTATATCTGAAAATGAAGCAAGGGGGGGAAGAGAGCGACACAAACAACTTTTCTGCCTCTTTTCTCCCAATCTGTTAGTTTCTCAGCGTTGGTATGGCAACAGCGAATTTCGTCGTTTGGCGTTTTCTAAGTTTTGGAATTTTCTCTCTCGTTCGCCGTGTTGTGCAAACTGTGCTTTCGACACGAAGAGCAAGGCTTGATGGATTTCGGAGCTGGAGAGATGCCGGGGAAAATTAAATTTTATTGATAAACACAAAATGTAATTAAAAAACGAGGGCGGGGAAAATATTTTCTGACGAATCTGATGCTGCTTTTCGATTTCGAATGTAATTTATCTCACACAACACAGTGTCTTTCGCTATACTCTGAACCGAAAATAAGACTTCAAGAATTCTTTTCTAAATTGATTTCATTTTCGGGAAGTTATCGTCATCCATTTTGGCGCGAATCGTTTTCTTTCGGAACAATTTTTCGCTTTTGAGCTCGACTCTTTGTAATTTATTTCAAACGAACGCTTGATTACCTTTTAATGTTAACTCGGGAAAATTTAATATATATATTTTTTTTCTTCTGGAGATGAGTTGGTTTCGTTTATGTGGGTTAATGAGTTTTATTTAACATCTCATTTTTTGTTTAAAATGAAATAATGTATTGAATGTAATAACAATATTTTTCTTTTTTTAATTACATATCCACTTGTTTACAGTAATTTCTAAACTTTTTCTTCTTTGTGCTAGTGGGTTATGATTAAATGTCAAGAGCAGTGGATCTTAAACTGTGGTCCACGGACTCCCCGTAGGTCGGCAAAAGTCTCTCATCTGATGTTAAGTTTTCCCTTTTTTACCTTCTGAAGGACCTCGTGGAAAAAGTAAAGATGTATCATCCTGGATTAGATCATTAAATTGTCTTTAATAAAAAATATTTACTAGAACATGAATTTTTCGATCAAGAATATTAAATTCAGTTTTTTTATTGTTTGCAACTACATAGCCATTATTAAAATGTAATATTTTAATATACATACATTTATAAATGTGTGTGTACATATATATATACATGTAAGATTAAGAATTGAATTCACATAGTGCGTGAAATACGATAACGATTCCATCCATTTCGCTTTTTTAGTCGAATTGCACCTGCATTATTTAAATATTTGAAACCGTATTTTGTAATGTTTTTATATACATATTAGATGCTTACTCTACTTTAAGGGAAAAAATAGAAGTGTGTTAGTCTGTACAAATAGCAGCGGTAGTTTTGGGACTATTGAGGTGGGAATCAAGGAGGGGTGTTCAAAATTTTGGGAGGCCGCGATATCAGGCTGATACTTAGAGAGGGGCCGCAATGATCGAAAGTTTAAGAACCGCTGGTCTAGAGCAGCGGTCGCCAAACTTTTTGACCACACGGATCAGTAAATTCATAATTTAAATCCCACGGACCACACTAATAAGAATTTGTGAATGTTAAATATATTTATAAGAAATAATTGTGATCTAAGAACGCAATCAATGCATCTTAACCCTCTGACCGGAACATCCGTCTCTCAGACGCGGATGATTTACTTTGATGCCTGTAGATAACGCTGCGGTGTGATTTTGGGGGTAGGCTGCCTTGACATCTTCACTTAGACTCAACACAGTAAGAGGATCACGTGGGTGTTACATGGCGGGTTTTTTTTCAACTCACGATACGTGCGATTTTTCTTATCGATCACCGTCTATCACACGGATATTCCTATCCCTTTTTCGTGTTTGGTATTATTATTTTTATAATTACTTTTACATAAATATAAATATCTTTTAATCAGTTCTTACAAAAATACTAGTCACAATTATAGTGATAAAAATACATTACTGTGCTGGATTTAGCCCCACACATCTTATTTGAGTCATACTCAATTTCATGAGCGATAAGAACGCTTAAAACAGTCCTTAAGGTAATAACATTAAAAAAAACTTACTTACCCGTCTGTCAGACGGATGTTTCTGTGAGTGTGACAAAAAATCGATGCTCCGGCCAGAGAATTAAAACATAACTTACGTGATAATTGAGTACATTCCACATTTTTCTAGGGATCAGCGAAATTTTCTCGCGGTCCACCACTTTGGCGACCTCTGGTCTAGAGTACATTCCTGTGAAAAAAAAATCTATATTACAGATGCTCGAAATATTCTTGCGACAGTTATTTCAAGTATGATAAGTGGTCACTGTAGCCTAGAGGTCAAGGTCACGGACTCGTGGCTGGCGTGTCATGAATTCGAGCCTAGTGCCGCTGAAGGCCCACCGTGTAGAGAGGTCCGATGCATAGACAATCTGTCGAAGCTCAGACGTCTCCTGCTGGTGAGTAGTGAAAGTTAGGCAGAGGAGGGGGAACAACTGAGGTCAGTGCCGATTTAAGCTCATCTCGGGCCTTGGGCGCAAAAGATTTACAGGCCCACTTGGCATAATCAGAAAATCTGGCTAAGTCCAGCCCCCCTTAAGCACCCAATGGATAAACCGGTACTGTCAGTGCCGATTTAAGCTCATTTCGGGCCCTGGGCGCAGAAGATCTACAGGCCCACTTGGCAATGGAGGGGATTAAAATTTATAACCAGAAAATCTGGTTAAGACCTCCTCACTCAGTCAGAGTGTAAGAGGTAGCCTAGTGGTTATGAGCACGAGTTCGAAGCCTAATGTCACTGAAGGCCCGATTCACGTTAAATCTATTGTGGCTCAAATTCCTCCCGTTGATGTGGTAGTTTGGTGGGGAGGTGCCAGCATAGGTGTCGTTCTCATCACTTGACCATGGTTCTAAATTACGAGGCCTGTCGCCAATAGCCCTTGCATTTGTTTTTTGTGCGATGTTAATTAACACTCACTCTCTCACACAGGAACAACACGGAGTTTTGGTGGCGGACCTCGTACTTTTGAACTTGGGTAAAGTGACGAGGAAGACACTTGAGTTGGCTCTCTACTCTTCAAATTTCCACACCACGCCAAAGAGCGGATTTTGAACCTGGACAGATTTCATGCACATCAGCCCTTCACCACAAAGGATTTTTAGCGGCACGAGGACTCGAACCCTTAACTCGACAAAAACATCTTTAGGCACCATCCCGCGGCTATAACCACTCGCAGTGGCGTGACGTAGAATATTAGCCCCCCCCCCCCTGCAAAGTCAGGTTTGGGACCCAAAGCCGGATCTTAAATGTGTACGTACTTGGCGTCAATCAGGCTTTGGCATCCTCGCGATGCGGGAGTGTACTTTACGCCACTGACCACTCGGCTACCATAGCTCACCAAAGAAAGGCGTAGCCCAGGCAATTCCAGAAAATACTCAAAATTTTCAACAAGATATTTTTATTTTATGTCGGCTGGGTGGCGTGGTCGGTTTGTCGCTGGCCTTCTGTACCCAAGGTTGCAGGTTCGATCCCGGCCCAAGTCGATGGATTTTCATGATGCAGAAATTCGACAGCGGCCATGACGTATGACTATATGGCATGTAAAAGATCCCTAGGGGGGTGCTCTAGGTAAAATTAAATCCTAGCACAGGTTCGCATCGTCAGAGCTCAAGTACATCTTTCTAGGGAGAAAACTGGGCGTCAAAATTACCTACGGCGATTAGTATCCACCTATATTGCGCCGCACTAAGAAGAGATACCTGCTTTCGATGATGTACTAGGTGGCTTGATGAACTCTGTTAATAACTGTTCAGAATTGGCCATTAGAAATAAAAAAAAAACATTTTCATTTTATTAAAAAACCGATCTTTAGTTGAAAAAAAAAACTTGTATACAGATGATATTATCTTTTGAAAAAATTATTGCTGCTAATTATCTAAAATGTGCAAATGAATTTCCTAATAATGATAAACTACATCTATTAACGTAGTTGCAGAAAATATTTTAAATTCTATACAGATTTTTTTCTTTTTTTACTCTTTTCTTTTCTTACGCGTTATATATAAATATTTCCGATAATATGGTCACAATCTTAAATATTACATAGATAATTCGATCTATACATAATTATTACACACAAGTAAATAGATATACGCGGATTAAAGTAATTTAAACTAAATGTTAACTTTTAATAATATTGTAAATAAAAATTTAATTCACTCTAACTACTTGAAAACCTAAAAATATTCTATAATAATTAAGAAAAAAGATTTAGACGTAGAATCAAAGGAATTTTTAACAAATAATATAGAAAAAAATGTTTTTGAGTCAATTCCTACTTTGGCCTACAAAAAATTTTTTTTTACTTTAGTTACTTTTTGTTAAATAATTTCAATTAATATAAATATGTATATACATATGGCAGAATCACAGTATTATAAGTGGTGAAATAGAAAGTGGTTTTCCATTTTCCTTTCTATATATGGTGTTGGACTATTATTTTTGTGTGCTACTATTTATTCCTTAATTAAATTTAACTAATGAATTAATTTCTGAAAAAACTGTATTAACATCAAGTGTCATCCACTACAAGTTTAAAAAAATATATTTGAACTTGAGTGGAGGAATAAAAAGTATTTTATTAATGATTGAAAATTTGAACAAGATATATATATATATATAGATATATAGGGAGAGTGTGAACTAATAGTAGGAATTGAAAAATGAACTATATATAATTTACAGAATTTGGTTTATTTAAAAATGAAAAACTAACCTTTGAGTAGTACAGTCCTTTAAATAAAACATGTAGAAATTTTTTAAGCAATTATAATAGTTTTATAAGCTCATGTAAAATGCACAATTATAACTTCAAAAAATCTCCTTGATCTTTACTTATTTGATTGTTTATTCCATAATTTTTCTTTAGAGTTGGGATTCACACCTTTTCATGTTGAATATTAGCATATATTCACGAAAAATTTCTTTAAGAATTAAGAAACAGCTTACTGATTGTTGGAGGAAGAGTCTGAATTCTTACATCCGTTCCTCCTTCCTGTATTCTTCTATTGGTATATTGTACATTTCTTGTTCTAAAATATGTCTATTTTCATAGGTAAACTTCACCCTTTAACTTACTAATCTATTTCTTTATACATAAAAGCGATCCACTCATTTAAACACTCATCACGAGATCCATAGAACTGTAAGACTAACATACTTGAAATTTGGCATACATATTTCTTTTGTTGGGAAGAGTTCCGATATTAACAGGTTTTTGAAAATAGTCTCCCACGAAGATTGGAAAGACGGTATAGACAAAAATTTCCGTTTTTGAACTTAAAGACCTACATGTTTGAAATTTGACACGCATGTTTCTCTTTTTGAGTAGATCCGATAGCAATGCGTTTTATGAAAATCAACTCCCAAAAAGGAGCGTGATAGATAAAAAAAATTTCTTTTCTTAGAACTATTATACCTGCAGACTTGATATTTAGCAAACTTGTTTATTTTGTTGAGTAGAGATCCAATAAGATATGGTTCTGCGGAAATTGAATTAAAAGAAAAGGGGTAAGTTAAGGGGAGGTGATAGATAAAAATGTTTTTGAACTATTTAGATCTACAGATTTGAAATTCGGCTGGCATGTCTCTTTTGTTGAGGAGAGATCCTGTAAGCTTCTTAGGAAATCGATCCCCAAAAAGGTGCAAGGGTTACGGGGCATATAGATAAAAGAAATTAACTTTTTAGATTACTGTACACATACGATTTGAAATTTGGCAAACATGTATCTCTTGTTGAGTAGAGATCCATTAAGAATGGGTCGGTATCGATTCTCAAGGGGGAATGTTATGATGTCGTAAAGATATAAATATATTTTCATTTTAGAAATCCAAATCCTGTTCTTTCTAAATAAAAGGGCTAGGGCTATAAGAAGGATTTTTAATACAATCGAAATCTTGAGGTATCCGACTACGTTCGGAACCGTGATTTTAAAAAAGCGCATAAATGGATAATTTTCATGATATTTAGTATCTCTTAGATTAGAATACATGTATAAAATTGTTTTAAGGACATTTTGACAAAAAAAAGTTATTTAAATACAATATTTTGGCAAAAAATTAACTTAGAATAACCTTTTTTCAAAATGTTCTCCTTTTATAAAAAATGCTTCTAAAATAAAATTTCGCTCTCTCTCTCTCTCTCATATAAAGTAAAGACTTCTCTAGAGAGTCTGAACTTTTTTTTTTTTGAAAAATTCACATTATTTTCTGAGTTACAACCCATTGAAATAATTATCGGCGGTTTTTTCTTAAAATTTCTCCCCTCTGTTGTCGTAAAACATGGATAAACCTACTTCTAAGTTATATATTTCAAAAATTCTAGTTGAGCCTTTGTACAGAGGTCTGAGCTATATACAGGTGAAATATTATTATATAGTAGAAGCATTTTTCACAAAAGGAGACTATTTTGAAAATGGGTCATTCTATGTTCATTTTTTGTCTAAATATTGTACTTAAATAATTTTTTATTGTAATACTATTCTTAAAACAATTTTATATATATTTTCTAATCTAAGTGACACAAAATATCATAAATAGTATCCATTTATACGCTTTTGCAAAATCACGGTTCCGAACTTAGATATCAATAGCTTAAAAACACACTGTATTGTCATAAAATATAAATGACAGAATAATCATGAAGTTCTCTCTCCAGCGAAGCGGGCTCGTAACAACTAGTTGGATATCAATTTTCCTCTGAAAAAATTTCTTTTAGAGTTGATTTCAAGCAGACTCCTTACTTATTGCTACCATTTTCAATAGCAACAAAGAAGGGAATTTTTTTTTCAAAACTTAATAAAAAAATATTTCCAAATATAAATTCTGCCTTTAACCTTCCTTTAAATTTGTGAAGTCTTTCAGTTATAGAAAAAACTTTTGTGATTAATAAAAGAAAGATTACGTTTCTCAACTTGTGAAAGCTAAAATGAAGATGACCAAGGGCAATCCGTTAAAAATGTTAAGTATTCAAAAGCAAAATAAAAAATCACACTAAATTGAGTTGCTCATTGAAACTCACAAAAATAAACCTAAAAAAAAAAGTTATTAAAAATTAAGGCGGTCGATAGTAATTGACTTTTTTAAAAAAAAATCTTTTTAAATGATTTCATCGACTATTTTTTGCACAACATACCAAAAACATTCTTTTTTTTACGTTCACTACTTCATTTCTATTAATTACTGTTCATCATTGCAAATGAAAAACCTTTCCTTTGACATCAGTGACTGATGACAATTACGAAACGCTAGGGAAAAAAAATATTAAACAACTTGGAGATAAAAAATGTTACATAAATACTCACATACTTTTTCGCTGAAGAAAGTACTAATGTGCTGTTCAATAGCTGTCAAAGTACAAAGACCATATATTTTAGCAACAGTTATTCTAAGATTTAAAAATGAACAACCTGATGATTAATCAAAAGAGCTAAAACTAGTCCCATTAATCGAGGTGTTGATAGGGCCTATTATTCAAAAATTAATGCGATCTTTTCTCTTAACGCAAGTCTTAATAGCCTCAATAACAAAATTAGAGCCAGTAATTCTCCCCTTTTTTAAAAAAAAACTCTCATCATCTTATCTTTTCTTCATTTTAATTTCCAATGCCGTCTTTAAAAAAAAAAAAAAAAACTATTAGTCTGTTTAAATCGGCCTACACTGTTCAGGAATAGATTTAATCATAGCTAGACAAATATTTTAAAAGCCAAAAGGGACTAACAAAAACCGAAAAAAAATTTGTCTTTGGAGTTAGTAAAAATGAGGAAGATTTCAGTATCAAGGTTAAATTACATGTACGTATAATAGCCATATGTTTTAAAATTATTCAAATAATGTACATAAATTGCTGAGGAATTATCTTTATTTTCATACGGAAAAACAATAGCAGGGGGTGTTACAATAAATAATATATATGAAAATCTACGTCATAAGCATCCACACAGGTATAGCTGCTAGCAAATAAGTTTAATTAAAAATAATTCACAGTTACGGTTAGAGACATAAGAAAAAATGAAAAACAAGTTAAATATTTTAGCAATGAATTTTTCTTTTCTTTTATCGTGGAAACTTTAGTATAGTTTAATCTTATTCAATAAATTTTAATGAATGTTACAAAACAATTGAGGAAATTTCGCTTTAAGGTATTTGGTAAAACAATCAAAAATATGAATTATTTATTCAAAAGCTATGTAATCATTTTTTAAATTTTTGTAAATTCAAGTAGTCAAAAAAATATTCTAATGTAGAAAGTATAAGTAGATTAACAGATAGTAATAATAACACACACACACATATATATATACGTATATAATCATAAACTAAATTGTTATAAATCTAATAAAGTAAAAAGTAATAAATAGAAACATAACAAGATATATAGGTCAAAAATATGATAGTATTTGGTATAAAAGCAAAAACTTTTTAACCTCAGGAGCTAAGATTGCAGGATTAAGCAAAGTTTTAAGAGACCAGCAAACCTTCCCCTATATTTGCTTATACCACTGGGCTGCAAGGAAGAGAATGCACACGAGCTCTCACACACATATATACAGAGTGCCTAAGCTTAAAGTATCCAAAAGTAATGGCTTATTACTACGGAACTTACCCATCAGAATGTAATAAACTGTTCATTTATAGATTGGAAAAATCTCCGAGATATTTTGGGTCTTGTCCGATCGGCCGCACGTGCGCGCATTATTTGGCAATCGCAGTCGATAAACTTTTTACACTGACTTCTTTAGTAAAGATGTTTGACGCCACAGTAAAATGTGCAATGTGTACTTTGGTTAGCGGAATTTAAATCAGTCACGCATGTACAGCTACGTGTTCGAACAGAGAATGGAAAGTCCACCCTCCGACATCAAAATCTATTCACCAATGGGATAGGACTTAAAGGGAGACGGGAACTTAGGTATCTCAAACTGGCGTATCCTTAAATTTTCGTGATAGAAGACACTGTTGATCGTGAGCGTAATTCATTTTGTATGAGTTCTGATAAGTCTATTAGGTAAGCCAAAAACGAAATTCCATTCTGATCGAACACGTCGCTGTACACGCATGACTGATTTAAATTCCATTAACTAAAGTACGCCATGCACCTTTTGTTTTGGCGTTCCCATCTCTTTACTAATGGAGTAAAAAGTTTATCGTCTGCGATTGCCGAATAATGCCCGCACGTGCGGCCGATCGGACTAGACCCAAAAAATCTCGGAGAGTTTTCCAATCGATGGATGAACATTTTATTGCAATCTGCTGGGTAGTTCAGTAAAAAGCAATTACTTTTGGATATTTTAAGCCCGGACACCCTGTATATTTAGCCTGGCCCGACATATGTATACGACTTTATATTTTATTTAAATGGATTCATAATATTATTCAACTATTAACAGGTAGTCAACAAACATTTATTTTCTTTCATCTAAACATTCATCTAAAATACATTGAATATTTACCTAGAAGCTAAAGTTACAATCACATTTATTATTCATAAAAGTTAAAAAGGTAGAAAGGGAGAAAGAAGCATCTGTAACAGAAGTTTTTGTTTTAAAAACGTTTGTAGTCACATTTTATATCGAAAGATGTGAACAAATCTAAAGATACTCCTATTAATATCTTTTTAAAAATTTTTGTCCCCCAACAAAAACGATAAAATAATGACATACAATACTTCGAAAAATGAGATGCTACATTTATAAAGTGTCACTTATATAATCTTTTCAAGTGTATTTTAAAAGCAATAACAATAACGGGTAAACTGCAATTTTTGGGGATACTCGTTATAGAAACTCGCTTTTAGTTAATAGTTTTTAAACATAAACCTAATATTTAACTGGAAATAAGGATAAATAACGGCTTGCTTCCTTGTAAAAAGTTTTTTTTTTTTTTTTTAAAAAAAAGAGAAAGAAAATATTTGTTAAATTACGTGGCGAATATATATATATACTCACGTGACGTTGTTTCTTTCGCGATGAAACAAAATTTTATTTCTTCTTATACAAAACATTAAATGCAGGGGGGAAAAATCCATCGCAAGTAAAAGCATGTAAAAGCATATGTAACATTTTCTAATTTTGAGACGCAGGATTTCGTATTAGATTGCTATAAATAATTTCAAGGTGAAAGCCAGATTAACTTGCTATTTTTAGAACTAAGCAATTAAAACTGCCTATTAGGTCGCTAAATGCACCAAAGGGGCTTCTTATTTTCTTATTTTAGTTATTTTATATTGTTCTATCTTTTTTTTAAAAAAAAAAAAGTACAGAATTCGTTTTGAAACCTTTTGTATGTGAATCCAGGTATAACATGAGGGAATATGACAATAGTAAGTAATCACTACCCAATTCATCATGAAAACACTCCTCAGAACAAGCATATCTGACCTAAACGTGGCATAAAACATATAAAACATAATATTTTAACAACCTCTTAAAAGGAAAAGAAAAACAAGTCTCGCTGTAATGTGTAATGAATAGAAAAATCTTGTTTTTATTAAGAGGGCACAGTACGATTAAAATGACAAAAATCGGTAAAAAAATCAAGTCTAATTTTTTTTTTATCTTAAATTATTCTTTATGTACTTTTCTATAACCTCACAAATTTTGAAAGCTCTAAACTTAAAAAACGCAGAATTATGATATCTTTGACGTTCGTTTTTATTCACATCCCCATGGCAAATCAAAACATTAAGAGCCTACTCTTATCTCAGAAAAATAAAATAACTAGTTTGTCATCATTTAAAATGCTAAGGCATTTTTTCTATTGTACCTAATGCTTTGAATTTTTTTTACCAGTTTCTAATGGTACAAGCAACAAAAATTGGTATGCATTTTTGATCAAAGCAATACTTATTTTTTTTTAAAGTAATTGAACTCAGAATTTATAAATTTTTAAAGGAATTTTCAATAAGCATTCACATAAAAAGAAGTATTGTTCAAATACCAATCGTTATCGCAAAACCCGTACCAGCTTTTGTTATACATAGTTTGACGTACTTGTAAATCAAATTTCATGCTTGTACACACATTTTTGTAAGAAGAGTAGCATTTTAAAATCACTTCACAAATTTTAAGTTTTTTTTCTTAAAAAATTAAATGGCTAGACTTTTATTACATTTTGAGCACAAAATCTGTTTTTCATAGTATACACCAGAAGTGAGCATTAAGTCGATCGCGATCGACTGGTGGACCGCTAAGACATTTTGGGGTGACCGCCTGAAGATAAACAAAGAGTAATTACATACCGAAATATTCAAGATTGGCTGACAATGCAAGTCTTCTACTGACTATAACTATGAGTACTAACTTTTGATGAAAATGTTTTATTTCTGTTTCTGTGGAAAATGTTTTTTGTGTGTGTG
>BMAV01020792.1:0-19244 GCA_019973955.1 Trichonephila inaurata madagascariensis
TTTTTTTTCAGTTTCCATTCATTAACGTTTATTTATTGTTATTGATTGATTTTAGTATAAAGCCTGTTTGCTCATCCCAGAAGCATTGTTAGAAGACGTCTGTTGCGATGTTTATCGCTTCAAAAAGAGTACACGACACTTTTTTCGTTCTACTCTGATAGTTTTGGGTATTTTTATATAGGACATACTGACCTGCATATCATTAGGAATGGTAAGTTGACGGGGCTCAAAGGTACACAGACGAGATCCTGAGACCTTATTTCATGCTTTACGCTACAGCCATTTGTGGCCATTGGTTCTTTCTTTAAATGCAGGATAATGCCAGTCGTCATACTGCTAGTCCTCTTGAGAATTTTCTTGAAGTCCAAACAATACAGCGTATGGAGTGGCTAGCATCTTTTCCTAATCTTAATGCGATCGAGCGTGTTTGGTAGACACTCGGACGACAAGTAAATGCAAGGCTAAAGCCTCCTGTCACTTGGGGAACAGGAGGATCGGATTTCATCAAGAAAGGAACAATGTACCACAAAGTCTCCTCGTTAATCTCATCGCATCCATGGACAACAGATGTGTGGGAATCATACCATATTATAAACTTCCTGTATCATTTTAAGACAATTGGTTTGTTCGTCATTCGTTCATCATCAGTTGGTTCGAAACAACATTTCATGCTCTTTATAACATTCTAAAGAATTGAAGTTGAAATACAATTTTTTTTTGCTTCTTTTTTTATGTATTATGTTTTGTTATTTCTGTATTTTCCATTTTATGCTTATGCATTACTATTGCACCACAATCTCTTCACTTTTTTGTTTGCTCCCCCAATTTTTTTAATCATATGTACAACTCGAAAATTGTCATGGTCTTGAAGGTCATGTTAATTTTTTCTGTACATGGATTTGACTTCGAAGAGGTTTTTAACCCTACAGATTTCTATAATATAATTAGAATTATTATGCTGGAATATGATAAATGTATAAAATGCAGTAAACATTAAAACATTTAGTATTCTTATTAAACATGTATTACAAGAAAATTTCATTGATTTAAATCAAAATCTTTGTAAGCAGGATAA
This sequence comes from Trichonephila inaurata madagascariensis, assembly GCA_019973955.1. Taxonomy (NCBI): domain Eukaryota; kingdom Metazoa; phylum Arthropoda; class Arachnida; order Araneae; family Nephilidae; genus Trichonephila; species Trichonephila inaurata. The sequence continues at coordinate 1,076 of BMAV01020792.1, forward strand.
GGTATCTACCGATTATTTGGCAAATCACTATTTTCACTTAAATTAAATAGACCGTATTGATAGCAAATACTTATATTTTTACTTTATATTCATAATTTAGTTGTTTTTGGCAGAAATTATGAATTTAGACTAAATACTACATTATTCCTCGACTACTTTAGCTTGTTAAAAACTAGCTTGATCTTCTATAAGGTCCAATTCTTGGGTTTGAAATTGCAACGGGGTAGCAATAAAGCAAACAATAATATCACTATCTATTAAATTTATGACGTAGATAATATAAGTTACAACAGATGGCACTAAAATATTTTTTAAAATTAAATTTATTCTTGGCTACGATCACTTTAGAACTACCTAATACATGTAAATTAAAGTCTTTAAAGTCTTACAGTTTGAGAAATGAGTGTGAACCGTGGTTTTATTTGTACAATGAGGGTTGGTCCACCATTAAGCGGTGATGTCTCCCCCCCTAGATTTTGTAAAAAATAGGTATATTTATCTTCAGTATAATTGAAATAACTTTTCAAAACAGCAATTTTAATGTTTCTGTTTATAGAAATTATTTTATTATTTTTTTTACTTCGAATTAATAACGTACCTACACATAAAAGATGAAACTAACAATATTAAAAAATTTTTTCAACTACTGTTTGGATCATGGTGATCCCATGAACTTCTTAAAATCATGTATACGTCATCAATGCAATTATTAGCTTTGTACTTTTGAATCCGAAAACCCCAAACAACATTAGCATTACAGAAATACCTTGGTGGTCTGGTTATGGGAAGTTTAAAAAAATATTTTTCTCAAAGTTAATGCTTACTATCATTTTCTAAAATATAACATCGAAATACGAATTTCCGTCCGTTACACAACAAATCAGCTTAGAGTCAGATATGTGTCATCAGCATTCATCTTTTTTGACACTTTAGGGGTAAAGGCGCCACGTTTTCATAAATTTAGGATCTACACAACCAAACATTTTACACAAACAACCAAATTATAAGCAACAGAGTGTCATGAGCAAATATAATTTCTGACATGTTGGTGGTATCGTTACTGTTCTTTCATGCATTTAGGATCCATACTTTGACAGCATTGACTTTAAAAACATTTAAAGTTTTTCACTTCTCTAAATTCCATTGTGAATACAATTTTTTGACATCTTTTCTTAATAAATAAATAATAATAAAAATTTTAAGAAAACCTAAGATATTTTGTAAACTTTAAATTGTGCATGCGATTGACATCTTATTCACTAGTTTATAAATGTTTGCCTTGAGAAAAGGTTTTTTGCTTGGAATTTTCCTTATATTAGCCTGCCAAATAGGATAGAAGAGAGAAATTTTGTAAAATGAAATATATATTGATTTCCTCCCACACATTCAGTTTTTAGTTCAAAATTGCGTTTCTACTAGCTCGAATCTGGTTTAATATTTGTTCTTTTATGATTTCTACTTTCTTTACAAATATATCTTTTACTTACACATTATATATATATACACTCTATAACAAAAAAAGGGATAAAAATGGTGCGTGGAACGCCACGCGATAGAAATGAAACTTCTTAGGTGACGTTGGAACATATTGATTATTTATCCTAAAATTCCAACCTGACCGTGTACACGTCTCAGTCACCTAATTTGCATGAACGATATTCGTGGCGAAATGAGTCTTTCTGATAACAAATCCAAAGTAGGCAGACATGCTAAAATTTCTGGGCATACAAAACCCTTATATTTTGATAAATTTGGTATGCTTTTCCTACTTAAACTTTATCTGCAATTGTAGTGCTTTAATAATTTCTAAATTAATTCCCGCTAAAATACATTGTGCTCAGTAATAGGCGTTCTCAAATCATCTGTAAGCCATAAACTATCACAAATCGAACACCCGTGACTGAAAGGATTATCAACGAATCGCTTTTGAAAATCTTTGTGAACGTTTTTATGGGAATCATAGTCTGTGTAACGTAAGATAGAATTTATTTTCGATTCACATGCATCAGTTCCAACACGCACTAGACTTATTGAGGGCTCTGTAGTTAATGGCACAAGATGGTTCTCAAAGTCCGTATTAATCTGTGCTGTCTCTCTCTCATTCGAAGAGTTTCCATAGCCTTTCCATCTATTAAACTGGGCATTAAGAGAGTATTTTCCAGTGCTTTTTTTTCAGTGCTCGATCTTCTCTCATGTACTCTGGTGGAGATTTGGCATTAGCACTTGATGATTTTGCACTATTTTTTATCACTTTTTCGACTGGACTTGCTGCTGGTTTTTTTTTTTTTTTTTTCTTTTTTTTTTTCATGAAACTCTATTCCTCTTTGTGCATTTGATTTAGGTATTTTGACTAGAATCAATATTAATTCAACGCAAATGAAAATTAAAGAAATAAATTAGAAACCGAACACCTCGCCATAAAGCCAACAATCTAAGGAAAATTTCAAAAAGGGACGCTTTTGCTGCGAGAGCTATTTTGTCTATACCATAATGCTCACAATGCGACTGATACGACCGTTTGTAATGGTCCCAGGTTTGGGTGAAAAGAGCATCTAATCTTAAGATGGGTAAGTTGACCAGTCAGAGACGTGGGTAATTACCCAATTTTTCACCGATATGACGCAAGTCAAGCGGTGTTTCCTCTCCCCCATTTTCTCCTCTCGCTCTCTCCTTATCAGGGTGACGATTCTGGGGGATAGAGGGGGAGACTACTTCCGTTCACTTTTTCACTGTTACGCAAAATTGTGCAATTTTCTCATTCACTATCGAGCCCACAAAAGTTTCACTTCATAAACGACGCACCAAGAAAGAGTTTCTCGATTGTAATGAAATTTCGTATTCAAAGACATTTGTACCGAATATACAAACGAATAAAATTTCAGGACATATGAATGAAAAGCGGGAGTCACAGCGCATCGGAACTGTGCACTCAGCAGGTGTCTATGGAAAGAAATTACCAATCTGATGGTAAACATTTCTGTTGCATTACGAGTTAAGATACTATTCAACAAATGAAAAAAGGCCTCGCTTGCAGGATTACAGTTCATTACGAGCAATTGTCATAGTTTCAAAGAGGTCGTATCATTAGATTGAAAGAGGCAGGTTGGGCAAATCGGAGAATCACTCGTCATATAGGTCGAAGCGATGCGGCCATTAGAAGATGCTTTCATGAATGGGTGGACAGTGGCAGATTTCAGTGTCTTAATGGTAATGGTTGACCTAGCCCCCCAGCAGATCAGGAGGACAAATTGATTGTCAGATCAGCTGTCAAAGCGCCTGATTCATCGTTATCAACCATCACACGTGTTACCTGCACACGAGTATCCACCATGACCCTTCACATACGGCTGATAGAAAGAAATTTGCGCTCGTACTGACCACTGCGTCACCTGCCACTTAGGCCTGAACACTGTCCAGCCAGAATACAGTGATGCTTGACTCTCTCTCGATCAAGTTGGAATCATGCTGATGGGAACGTACAGTGTTTAACGGCAAATCTCGCTTCAAACTGTGTCCTGACGATCATCGATGTTCTGTCTGGAGACTCCCAGAACTACGTGTCGATCCTGCTTTCCCAATTACACACCACACGGGCTCTCAACCTAAAGTTTTGGTCTGGAGTGTCATTTCGTTTGACACCCAGGCCTATTTGGTCGTCATTAGAGGAACATTTTAAGCACAGCGGTACGTCAACGACTTTTGAGAACTGTTTTGCTACCGTTCATTTTTCAGTACCCTGGTCTTATATTTCATCAAGATAATGCCGGAGCACATACGGCTCAAGTAGCGTTGAACTGTCTCACAGCTTCTCAAAAACTTTCTTTGCCAACCAGATCTCTAGATTTCTCTCTAATTGAGCATATCTGGTATATGATGGGAAGGCGACTGCATCTACCAGGGAATGTTCATAACCTGGCCTGATCATTGGATCAAATCTGTCAAGGGATACCGCAGGAGATTAAGAGGGTGCCAATCAGCTTGCCACGCTCTGTGTTCATGAGCCCATTGCAGACACAGACGTCAATGGTTTGCCGTGAGGGGGATCTTGTATAAAGGCACCCTTGCAGTTAATCCACGGTGCAGCAGACGTCGACGAATTGATCCAGCCAACATTCGTAGACCTGTAGCAGTAGATCAACGTGCTACCAACTGCCTGGAGGAATCCGTACAGTCATTTACTGTCCTGCGAAGTAGGTGTTCGTCGTCACGTGCTGAGGGCTACCAGTTTTTCGAGTTGTTCGGTGCTCCTGATCGACTGCTTCCAAATCTGCGTCACTATGGAACTTCTCCGCTGCACACGAGCTCCTATTACGCGATAGGAAAATCCTCCTTCTCGAAGGCCGATAATACTCTCTCGTTCGAATTCCTTGTTGGATGTTTACCTTATTTTGTCTTGGAGGCATACTTAGGTCTCACTAAACGTTCACCACTAATACAGTGCTTCTCAAACTTTCAATGCTTGCGACCCAATATTTAACCATAATTTTCATCGCGCCCCCATACAAATAACAATGTATTTAATTCAATAATACTATACTTTAACACTAAAGCCACAGTGCCACTTTTTAAGTGCCACCGACGTATATAAACGTCTCACTCAGGCAAAGCGTTAACTGCACTGGACGTATATATACGCCTTTTCGAAGTATGGAAATTATTCCGAAAGTATTCCGAAGTATCCTACGTGGAAAATGGTGGCATTGGGGAGAGAATCACGTAACTTTTAATCGGCAGTTAAGGGATTAATTATTAACCGTACACACACACATTATCAAGGTAAGTGTTAGTTTTTGTATATAATTTTATTTTTGACAAGCGCATGGAGGAGGAGGGGTTCACTGATAATTATTAAACTTGTTCTTAATTCAGTATTGTTAAATTAATTATAAAATACATTGAACAGTACGGATACATTTATAAGTGTATTATATCAGTGAAAACGTTAATTTTATTTTTTATTATGTCGGAATATATTTTGTTTGTTTACTTTCAGTAAATTAATAGTATTTTAAAATAACTTTTTGTTTTCGATTTTTCAATATGCTCGCGCCCCCCTTGCTGAGTTATCACGCCCCCTTAGGGGGGCGCGCCCCACAGTTTGAGAAACATTGCACTAATAAATAATCATTAACTATTTTCAACGTCCTTCTACAGCCCTAGATTTATACGCTTTCAGCATCATTTCAGAGGGCGCTGCTTACGCCACGCATGAGCGGTGGCTATGAAACTTTACTATTTTACGTAGCAGCCTATAATTATATTTTCTGCAAGGTTGATTTAATTCTGAAGATTCCTTCATGGTTTTGCATTTTTTACAAGCAGCATTGTATTTGTGCAGTTGATTAGAGATTCACGAAAAAATGGTTTTTGTAGAAATCCACTTTGAAGGAACAGGTTATGGGGTCTTAAGATAAATTTAGTTCAAATCTTGATCTTTTTAAATCAAAAGAAGAGAAGTGTAAGAATGTTTTCAATACAACTGAAAACTTAATGATTGGACTTATTTTAGGTAAACTAAGTTTCAACGAAAATAACGCTCAATCCAAGCATCATTGTAGTACTCTGAATTCTAACCATTGGTGACCTGTTTTCATAAGCGATTTTACTCCAAATAATGAGACCAACATTTAAGAGGCTGGTAAATTCCACAGATGTGTCAGGTAGGGACTATTCCACGTTGGCACAACACTTGTACGTAATGGCTTTCATTGCACAAACATAAGCCGAATTAGAAATAACTCTCAGGTTTTTCGTCATCTACGTCGCTTTTTCCGGCACCTTTGAAAATAGAGCCGTCTATGCTGTGGAGTCAATGATATTCTTCCTAGCAAGTGGGATTATTGCAGAAACTCATCAGTCAACTGATCACTAATAGTACTTATCGTCATAGGAACACTAATGACGTCATGCACGCGGTGACAGAAACGGAATGTGTAGCCACCACAGCTTGTCAGTAATGCGTCGATCGGTTGTCGAGCAGATGTTACTTAGGCTCTGCACTAGCTCATTTTCAATTTAAAATTTTTTCATGCTCTAACTATCTTTGAAACAACAATTGTATAGTAGACGTTTCTGTTTGGATGCCAGCTGTGATTTGACAAGTTAATTCTAGCCTGTCTTTTCAGTCCTATCATCATTTTAAGCGTAAAATTGTTTGTTGGCAGGAACTGCCTCACTTGGTAATAGCCTAGCATTTTTTCCAATATATATGTCCCCTGAGATAAAAAAAAGAGAAATTTCTCAATGTACCCTTTCAGAAATACAATGCGAATATTACATATTTTGCAAGTTCCTTCGAATTATGTCGAACTCGTCGTGTATCGGATAACTAAATATTTCACATCACTTGTACTACTCGGTTGGAATTCCCTTTGTGAAATTTATAGTATTTTTTTAAAAAAAATACTATTTTGTATAGCATTTTCAATGTCTCATATTGTATATTATGTTTATAACTTTGATAGTATGCGTATAGTGTAATTGGAGTTCAATTTCATATGGGATAGTACAATTGTTTACATATTAGAGATATTATTTACTTAGGAATATAATTATAAATATCATGTCTATGATATAATAATCGAATATAATTTTACATGCTACAGTTAAAATCCAATATCTAGTTAAAATCGGGAATTAATTTGCGAATCGGCTAATATTTCCGAAAGCAAATACCATTTAATATACTTATAACATATAACAACATCATGTCAATAACGCATTAAATCTAATCCACGCACTAGAAGTAGTGGATTAAACATTAGGTTGTTAGGAAATCATACTGGGGATTTAATCGGAAGAATTTAAAATACTCAGTAACATACTGGGTGCCTGGGCTAAAAGTATCCAAAAGTAATGGATTATTATTATGGAACTACCCATCAGAATGTAACAAATTGTTCATCTATGAATTGGAAAACATTCCGACATTTTTTGGGTCCTGTCCGATCTGCCGCACGTGTGCGCATTATTCGGCAATCGCAGACGATAAACCTTTTGAACTGACTTCATTAGTAAAGGTGTGGACGCTACAATAATAGGTAAAGTGCATACTTTAATTAACGGAATTTCAATCAGTCACACGTGTACAGTGACGTGTTCGAACAAATGGAATGTCCACTCTCCGACATCAAAATCTATCCACCATTGGGAAAGAACTTTAAAGGAGACGGGAACACACACACACACATAGGAATCTCAAACTTGAAATTATCCTTAAGTATTCGTGATAGAAGACACTGCTGATCATCTGTGGGATTCATTTTGTAGGAGTCCTTATAAGTCTATTAGGCAAGCCAATAGCATCATTCCGTTCTGTTCGAACAGCTCGCGATACACGCGTGACTGATTCAAATTCCATTTAACCAAAATATGCACTGCACCTTTTGCTGTTGCATCCACATTTTTCTTTACTAATGAAGTCAATGTAAGAAGTTTACCGTCTGCAATTGCCAAATAATTCACGTACGTGTGGCCGATCGGACTAAGCCCAAAAACTCTCACAGATTTTTCCAATTCAAAGATGAACAGCTTATTAAAAAATCTGATGGATAATTCAATAATAATAAACCATTACTTCTAGATACTTTTAGCCTTGAGCACCCGCATATGAAAGAAATTTAAAATGTATTTTTGTGGCTATTTACTGCCTTTTATTTTAATTGATTTTGTTTGCTATTAGCTAGATTTAGGGATTAATATTAAATATATATACTAGAGCTTCACTTATCTTTTATTCTCTTATTTCTTTCTTTTTTTTTCTTTTCTTTCTTTTTTTTTTTTTTAACATTTTTTATGAAACTGGAAAAATATTACATTTTGAGAAAACTGGCTTTGAAATAAAAATTTGTAATTTTTGAGCATTTATTTTTTTTAGTACTTTCGAGAAGCATATGAAGCATTTTCTTTACTCTCTGTTCCTACAAAAGACTTTTCTAATTTTCTTATTCTTCTCTTTATTATATTTTTTACAATTTAGACTTCTTTGGAGGAGCTCAAGAGACTTTCGCTGGTTTAAGCGAATCCTACGTGCATCTTATTTTTTGATACATGACACACAGTTATAACTTGTTTCAATATTACAATGTTTTAAGATCATTACTTTTCTGCATGACTAATTTTGAACTGTACAATAGCCATATTTACTCATGATATTTTAGAGTTTTTAATTCCACAAACGTAGATCTTGCAATCATTGACCATATGGTGTTATTAACTGACTCATTTGGGATTTGAGTCTTTCCAAGTAAACATTTTCTTAATAACACGGGATCACCTAGATATTTAAAAATTGGCTTCATTTAATTCTTTATGGTATTATTATTATTTCTTTATTAAGATCATAGTACCTTTCGTTGCATTCAGCTTCTGTCTTTTGAAACTTGCTCAAGGCTCTTATACCCGCAGGACATAGTCCATGTCCAGGGCACTCATTTGAAGACAGAAGATGAAAGTAAACAGCCCATAGAACAGTTTTCATACTGTGTAGATCATTTATATTATTTCTAAGAGTAATATTATAATATATTTGAATTTTTTTATATTAAAACGTCGAGGAGTCGGTTACGACCACTTAGGCTTTTTCCATCACTTTTTATTCTCTGGTTGGTTTTTAAGGTATCCGGCTGGGTTCGGAGACAATTTTCTAAAATATAACTTAAATAATAATTTAGTTGTTATTTTTTAATTAAGTATGTTTCAAAACTACGAAAATACAGCAAAAAGAATTTTTCGAAAGCTTATTTTTCAAATTATTGAGAAATTTCTACCAAAATATTATAAAAAATTGCTGTTTTGCAAACAACTCTAAAATATATATATGTCACAAAAATAAATAAAATGTTTGCAAGAATACAATTCTTTAACGTTTAACTATGTATTATACTAAAAAAGCTCAAATTCAATTGCAAAATTATGAAATACAGGTGTTCGAAATGAAAAACCCAGAATTTTCTTAAAAAACTTTTTTTTTCATATAAAATTACATAAAAAAAATACCTTAATTGAAAAATTACTCTTAACTTTTAGCAGAAATAATTCACTATAATACAAAGAACAAGCTCAAAAAATTTGATAAGAACATTTCATTTACTTTAAGAAATATTACTCTTACCGTTAACCATTATGTTCAAAAATAACATTCTTCACCAAATGCAAAATAAGGTTTATTTATATTTGCAATAAAACTTTTTAATGATTTAGGAAGGTTTTAAAACTCTCCAGATTTGTATGTTGTGCCTTTCTGAATCTCATACTTCAAACTTTTACAGTTTTGAAGGGCCTTTCTTTTTTTTAAGAGACAGTTTTTTATCGGGTTTAGAGTGCATCGTAGAATCAACAATTCTCGTTTTGTCGAGGTATCAAAAATATTTTTTCTTTTCATAACATAATTTCATTCCAAACTTTTAAAGTAGAGGTAATAGACCAGCAAATCCAGAATTAAAAAGTATTATTGGGATATAATTCCTTAAGCGGAGTGTTTGTTGCTCAACAAAGTTGCCTTTCGGGGTTATACTCCACATGGCATTGTTAAGACTTTCATTGCAGTTCTGAGCTTTCCCGTGGAGATATTTTCTTAGGAGATTTTGATCGCAAAATTCCTTATAAGTCTTTTTAATGGAATTAATGATTGAATTTGGAAGATCCGTGTTGATATTTCTATCGACGTTTCTACAACAAATACCGCTCTCTGGAAATCTCTTCTTTTCTGGCCTCATTGATCTTGTTTTTGGAATGACAACTTTAATTTAATTAAAAATAACTAGAACTCTTTATAAAAGAACTAATAAAAAGTTATAAAGAGATCCAGTTTTGAACAACAATGATAAAAAGATAGCAACTGGTTTAAATCAAAACCAACATTGCAATCAGTTAACTGTTGCCTATTTTAAAGCAAAATATATCTATTAAAACATTTATAAAGTGAAATAAAGTTTACTAAACATAAAAAAAAAATTGTTAAAATATTTTAAATGAATAAAAATCTCATTTTACCGGTGAAAATCAACCTAAAACTCACACTTCCAATTTCGATTTCGGCTTACTACCTCAAACAAAAACCGAAATAACTTTCTTTCTAACTGACTCAGAATTAAAAGTACGATAATTTTAGAAAGCCTTTTAAACAGGTTATAAAAATAGACTATAAAATAAATTTAAAAAAAAAAAAAAATTTATGAAAATGGTGATTTTAAACCAGTCGGATACCTTAAGATTCAAAAGACGTGTAACCATGCACTTTGGTATAAGCCCAATACACTCAAATTTTATACTTCTGATTTGCGCTCATCAGAAACGTATTAAAGGGGAACACAGGTGATCCTAGTAGAGCTCATTCGCTGCTTATCATGGAGCAGCTTCATTCAAAAAATAGATAACAAATACTTCTAATTATCGTATTTCCTCATATAATATATCATTTAAAACATAAATATTTAAACCTTTATAAAAAATAAAAAGTTAAAATCCATAATTTTTTTCAAAAATCCATGTGTCGGGCTTCTTTGATAATACTGATTTTACTTAAATATTTATTTTCTAAAACTTTAAGGAAGCTCTTGGAGTATTTTATTACAATTAGTTTAACAACTCTGAAACTTTTAAACTAGGGCCAATAGTAATTTAGCTTACGATTTGTGCAAAAATCGTACATATGCTGAACAAATTGTTTTCATACAATCCAGTTGTAGTACCAAGAAAGGAATCCAGTTACAAGTTTCCGCAATCATATAGAGGATAATTCTGCAGATTCCTTAACGCACAAGTTTCGTATACACAAAAACGTTTGTTTATGTAATGGTGTAAAGACTCAATTTTTCTTCTTAATAATTCTCATTCACACATTAAGAAAGAAAATAAACCATTTGTAAAATTGTCAAGCAAAACAGTTTTTTACCTCCCATTAGCGCTTTATGTATAATTAGATAAATTTTTGATAAATTAGTTTCGTAAAGGAAAGAAGCATTAAGCAACTAAAAGATGAGGAATTAAATGGCATTTATCTCTGTAAATAAAAAGATACAAAAACGCTGTGTAATGTGGGGTAGAAAAATATATTAAACCTTAAGAAAAGGAAGAAGCTTTTTAAGTATTAAAAAAAACTTCGCATTTAATCAAAATACTGGCAAACACTTAAGGTTTATAATTTAAGGAGCCCATAACAAATGAATCCTTAGTTAATTGCTAAGGTTATGGTATTTATAAGAAAAACAAAAACAAAGTCTTGACATAATTAGTTTTAGTTGTTCGAGAGACTTGAAACAGTTTTAAAAGGTTCGCATGTTTATTAAGAGTATTTTTCATAGAAGCTTCCCGTATTCACTTTTAAGGTATGCGACTACCCTAAATTTGTGAATTTTGCCAAAAATTGGGAGATTTTGTAATGATTTTATTTTATAGACTATCTGATTAACTTTATACAAATACCAAGTTTATTACTTTCCATTCACTAGAACAAAAGTTGCGTCTTAGTAACAGCAGATACCACTATTTTAAGAAAAATATAATACTTTAACCCTTTATCTACCGTCTGTACTTTTAAGTACCAATTTCCGTATAAAATTACTTAGAATAATCATTTTTACGAATACTCTACTGATACTTAGCAGGAATATTCTTTTTAAATCCTCTCTTCTAAGATGTATAGTTGCTAAACAATTTCTTTGCTCACTCGAAGTATTCTTCATACGGGAAAGAATTTATATATAGATAGAACCAAAAGCGGAAAGCAGTGTACATTCAATTTTCTCTCTTCAAACAATTAAATCTCTCCAATAATGACATTCAATAAATTACAAAATAGCTGTAAATTTATATTCAGAGTTATATTTTAGAATTCTTCGTAATTCCGTCAATGTCCATAATTCTGAAGATATTTGTCAAGTCAGGTTCATTACAAATTTATCAATTTCCATCCTCTCACAAAATATAGAGTGCAGAGTGCCACTAAGTATTGTACCACGTACAACATGTGGCACGCATGCCATAGGTTACTGACAGCAGATCTATACCACAATCAACAGTGATCCAGATTTTCTAATCTTAATTTAAGTAAAATTATTTTATCTTAAAGTTATTCACGAACATAGAATAATTGTTCTATTATTTTACAAAAATCATTTTGCTTAAAATTTTTTTTTTTTTATATTCTGGTTTAATAAAAATTAAATTACCTAAGAAATTGCAAAGTTTGTGAAGAAAATTATATTTAGATTTCAAAATAGAGAGACATTTTTTCAAGACTATCAAAAACTAAGACTTGCTTACTTCCTAAGTATTCAACTGCTAAGAAATATTTTCGCAAACAACTTATTTTGTTTTTCTCTCCATTAAATTAAGGGATAAAATCTACAAGTTTAAAATCAAAGTGTCGTAAGTAAAATGTTTTTTAGGGAAAATATGACATGAAGGAAGAGTACTAAATAAGTTTTGATTTTTACTTTTTTTCTAAAAAAATTACACTTTTCTAAAGAGTTTGAAATACCAAGAGTTTTTGACAAATTAGTTTCCTTTACAGTTGTTTTAACATTCACTTAAATAAAAAAAGTATTTATAATCTCATAAACTATTATCTTTACCAACTATTAGTTAATTTGAACTATACAGTTTTAAGTTATGATGATTTAAAAATTGTTACTACCACAAACTATGTTTACTTTAATTAACATTTCTTCAAAACTAGCTTAAAAAGAATTATTACTGAAGAACAATGGTAAAAATTATCTTTTTTTTTATTATTTAGGGGAAAATTTATAATAGCACTTTCAAGCATAGCAGGGAAATGTAATATTTTTTCTATATATGTGTTTTTGTCATGTTTTTCCATTTTTACCATTATTCATTTTCTTTTTAGTTTATGAACGAAAATAAAATACACTCTATAACAAAAAAAAAAACCAAAAATGACTCACCAAGAAAGAGTTGCCTTATTGTAATGCAATTTCGTATGCAAAGACATTTGGACCAAACATGCAAATAATTAAAATTTGGGGTCCAACGAATGAATAGCGGGAGCTAGAGCGCATCGGAAATGCGCACTCAGCATGTATCTATAAGAAGTGATTCTCAATCTGATGGTGAAAATTTCTGTTGCATCTTTATTATATCTTTGAACAACTGAAAAAATGCCTCGCCACTGCATTCGAGTTCATTATGAGCAGATGTCAGGGTTTGAAAGAGGTCGTATCTTTCGACTGATAGAGAGAGGTTGGGCAAATCAGAGAACCGCTCGTCATATGGGTCGAAGCGATGCAGCCATTAGAAGATGCTGGCAAGAATGAGTGGACAGTGGTAGATTTCAGCGTCATGATGGTAGTGGTAGACCAAGGGCCACAGCAGATCATGAGGACAAATTGATTCTCAGATCAGCTGACACATGGCCCTTGTTTCATCGTTACAACCATCAGACGAATGGCCTGCACAGAAGTGTCCACCATAACCATTCACAGACGGCTAATAGAGCAAAATTTATGCTCGTACCTACCGCTACGCCACCTCACATTCACTCCTGCGCACTGTTGACCAAGGTAACAGTGGTGCTTGGATCGATCAGGTTGGAATCATGGTGACTGGGGTCGTAGTGTTTAGCGACGAGTCCCGCTTCCATCTGTGTCTTGACGATCATCGAAGAGGAGTTTGGAGACGCCGAGGACATCGTGCTGATTCTGCTTTCACTATAGTACGCCACTCAGGCCGTCAACAAGCAGTTATGGTCCGGGGTGCCATTTCTTTTGAAGCCGAACCCCTTTGGCCGTCATTAGAGGAGCATTTACAGCACATTGGTACTTCGACGACATTCTGAGATCTGCTTTGATGCCATTCCTTTGCAGTACCCTGGCCTTATTTTTCAGCAAGATAATGCCAAAATTCGTACCACACGTGCTGCTATGAACTGTCTTACAGCTTATCAAACACTTCCTTGGACAGCCAAATCTCTCTCCAATCGGGCATGTCTGGGATATGATGGGAAAGCGATTGCCCTTAAATGTCGGAACTGGCCCGACAATTGGAACAGATTTGGCAAGAAATACCACTCAGGAGACCATCAGGGTGTTTTATCACTCTATGTCATATCGTGTGGCAGCTTGCATCCAGGCTAGAGGTCTGTCAATTTCTTATTGAGCTCGCTACTTTGTAGCTATGTTATCCATTCAAAAAAATCAAATCACTAAATTCATTCCTTTTCTGAAATTTTAAGCATTTCTTATTCTGTTCGAAATCTTTCTACCCATCATTTTTTGTCTCTATTGGACAAATCATTTTTTTTTTCTGCTTTTTTTTTGCTATAGAATGTGAAAGCAAGATATCTTTTTTTTTTTCATTTTTGAGTATTTTCATAACCACTTACGTTGCTATCATTTCCAATAATTTTAGAAGTAATTAAATATATTACAAGTTTTTCTACTAGTAATCATCAATCATATAAGAAACGCAAAATTGAAACTTTATTAAAAATTTCAATTTCTTCAAAAATTTATTTGTTATTTTAATAAAAACCCTACTATATATATATATATATATATACTGAAATGCCACTGAATTACAAATACCTACTTAGTTACGCGTTTGGCCTGTTTTGACATTGATAACAGCTACCACACGAAGAGGGATAGATTAAACAAGTTTCTAAAAACGTTCCACGGGAATGGTATGCCAAATATGGGCTAAAGCTAGCCATAATTCAGTAAGGTTCGTTAGTGATATGTGATGGCCTTTCACGCCTTGTTTCAAAACATCCCAAATATAATCAGTGAAATATAAGTCTGGGTTTACAGGTGACCAATTTATGACAGAAAAGTCAGAGGAAAGCTCATTCAACCAGTCAGTAGCCGACTGGGACTTTTGAGAGGTACAGTTGTCTTGCTGGTAAACTCCATTACGGTGTGAATAACAGAACCGCATAAATGAATAGAGGGGATCACCATGGAAGGAGGTTGATACACGCACCAGAGATCCCAAACAGTATCCTAAAAAAGCACCCCAGACCATGATTGAGTCACTATGCCCTTGTACATTTCCTAACTTTCAAGCAAGATCCATGGCATCAGGAGCCTGGCGCAATATTCTCAGCCTCTCGTAAGCGTTAACTACTCCGAATTGAGACTCGTCACCCCACACTTCTCGTTTCCAGTACTCTACACTCCAGTCTCTGCACTATCTTGCTCAGGCAAGAAGCGCAGTCAGATGACGAACATTGAGCAATGATACTCTAGCAGGTCGACGGCTCCCGAAACCCGTATGATTTGCAGTCCGTTCATTGACTGTACAGCTATCACCGCCATTCAGCTGGGTGGTAATTTGAGCTAATGTTTGGTTTCGCTAGCTACGTACAATACGCCTGAGTCGTCTCTCACCATGCACTTCCTAGGCTATTTGTCCTTAACAGTTTTCCCGATCGTTATTTTTTTGTCCACCATTCATGTATTATTAGTATACTCTTGACACTGCCAAACTTGAAAATTCTAGCTGTCTGAAGACTTTTGAAATTGAATGACACTTGAGTCACGCACCTATGAAATGTCGGTGATCATGCTGTTCACACATATTGGCAATTCCAACAACTAATTCAAAACATACATATGTGCACTTACCACAGCACCCTCACTTCCGACAAATGCTGAGCATGGTGAAACAATTTGCATAGCCCTTGATATCCCTTATTCAGTGACACTTCAGTGTATATATGTAATAGTACATTGCGAATATATCATTATAGTTATATATAATACTTTTTTCTGTTAAAAATGTTCGATGTGTGACCCTCTTGTTTCCCGGCATATGTCTAATTTGTAACCCAGTTCACTTTATGCATTTTGTAGCATCAATTTGCCAATAGTCCATAATACGGCACAAATGTTTACTTGTCGTCATCTGTTAGTCCCTGTGACAATTGTAAATAATACGGCTTTAAATTTAATCTTTTTCGTTCTAGTTTTGGTACTGTTTTCTGGGGTATTCCATTAGGGCGGTAAATCTCGTAAGCTTCCATGTACTTCCAATAAATCTCTGCCTCACCCTCTCCATTGCTTCTTCCGAGACGCTTGGCCGGCCTTTTACAGAATCTTTTTACAGAAGCAACCTATTTTCTTAAATTGATAATACCACAGCAAAATGTTTCTGTTGGTTGGTGCTTCTTTCTCTTAGCGATTTCTAAATGCACTTTGTCCTGAAAAAACTGAAAATGCGCGTGCACACTCTAAGACACATAAACTTTTGTTTATCATTGTCGCCCTAATTCAATTTTAATCACAGTGATCTTCAATGTACTGTTGATCATTGGTGGAAAAAAAAAAACTTGGTATATATTTCGACATATTCATGTATCACTTATTGTTATGTATGCAGTAGCTTTGAAAATATGAATTTTAAGTTCGGGTTTATCATTTGTACTCACCCTGTATTCCTACAATGGACTCTTCAGAATGTGATTATTATTCTTAAGAGTACAGCTATATCTAATAGCATAAATGCATTCATCTTTTAATGACATTAATGATGTGATTATATATTTATTGATTTTTGATTATTGACTTTTATTATGAAGAAGTTTTTAACTCCATTGATGTTGATATGATTATTCTTTTGCTTATAATTATGATAATTACTAATTAAATAACGCAGTAAAATTAAAAGTTTTTATAACTCTAGTAAAATTTTGTTCTAGGAATATTTAACTGAATAAATCAAAGCTTTTTCAAACAAATTAAAGGGTCTTCCTGACGATGTTTCAGAAATTTTGGGAACAATTGCTTACATTTATTCATAAATAGATGACGTTTATCCAATATCCTATTTTGTTTACCATAACGTAATATAACGTTTTGTTATTTTGGCAAAAAAAAAATTAATCAAATATAGTATATCCTTACTCGATTATTCTGCGTCGTTCAACATTAACTGAAAAATAATCATAGTTTTTCAATTTACAGACAATTTCTAATAGTTAATTTAGAATTACTTATGGTATAAGGCACGGATTTAAATTACTAAAAATCAAAATACATTTTTGAATAGTATAATGTGTGTGTATGTGCATGTACCCCATTTTATATAAAACATATATCAATATCTTAATCTAGCCAAAAAATATTGACTTGTGTGTGTATGAATATGTAAGAAATACGTAACATCAAACTATTTCTATTATTTCTTGGAACAGAATTAGACCCCACATAATATTAGGATCCCGCATAATATTAGTGATGTTTAAGATTACGTTTGATGCATATTACGTTTTCGGAAATATTATTTTTCATCCACTTATTCATTCTAACATTTAACACAAAAAGCCTACCCATCCAACTGACCACTGGATAAAGATAGCTTGCATCCATTGGAACCTTACGTCACAGTGATTGTGATGTTTTTGACATATTTTAGATATGTTTTTAAACATTTTGGTTAGCACGCGATTGTTCCAATTATTTGTATTGCTGACATTAAAATTGCACCATGATAAAGGAGAGATGATACACGTACCAATTCACATGAAATTAAAATTATATTCGCGAATGCAAAATATTAGCATATAAGCCCAATCGAAAAGTGCAGAAAGGATCTCAATCTAAGTACAAAAAATACACACTCAGATTCTAATTCGGAAATCGCTTTTAAATCTGAGTTGCTCATAAAAAATCTTTGCGATACCTCACATGATAACAAAAAACAGCAGCATGTGTCGGAATTCAATAGTGGTTAGTGGGAGAACGTTGTTTATCGTTTCGTAATATTGTGTTTCAAATTAGTCAGTATCTGACGACTGTTCTCGCGAATGTAGAAACAATGGGCTCAGTAAAGCCAATCTGACCTTCATGCAGGATATCAACAACAAACCGCTAACACCTGAGAGGAAAAACATATTTTCAGAGGTCAGCCTTGTAGAATAGTTCAGCCACATCACATACCTACACAAGTGTTTCTCAAACTTTCAATATTTGCGACCCAATATTCAATCTTCATTTTCATTGCGCCCCCCTCCATACAACAACAATGTATTGAATTTAATAATACTATACTTCGACACTAAGGCTACAATACGACTTTAACCTCTTATATGCCACCGACTTATATAAACGTCTCGCGCATCCAAAGCATTCATTTTCTAGACATGTATATACGTCTTTCCGCGAAGTACGATCTTTTCTGTGCCCTACTATCCATAAAATTATTGCAA
>BMAV01020792.1:30486-57333 GCA_019973955.1 Trichonephila inaurata madagascariensis
TTTTGTCTAATTTGAAATTTTTAAATTACAACCTCGTACTTTAACTAGATCTATAGTTAAATAATATATATTTCTTCCAAAGCGAAAACACTGGCTCAAAAATTATCCATTCAATAAGAAGTGGAAAATACAACATCATCTATATTAAGGTTTCTATTTTTAGTAAGCTCTAATTTTGGCACGAATTACTCACTTATAAATGTTAAAGGCTTTTACTGGATAAAAAAGAAGACATGTGTGTGTGAATGACTTATAAATTGTCAGACTTTCAAAAGAACTTGTATGAATAAAAGTTTCGAGAAATATATTTCGCGCTTTACATGTTTTTAAGAACTCCTACATTCGCAATAAGTCTTTCTTAGCTAAATACGCTACATAATAAGAAAAAAAAAGATGCTTTCAAATAAAATTTTCAAAGTTTTGCGGCAAACTTGTTCTAAAACTTTTCACCATCATAGTCATTTGAACATATGACGAGTGTAATGCTTCCGGGGAGTTTTTGAAATATTTAAAGGTAAAATCTGCGTTTTGGGAGAAATATATTTATGAGAAGTGTGTTTCGTATTTTCTTTAAAAAAAGGCAAACTAATTCCTTAAAATCGCTATTCGTGTATGAGAGAATGAGAGAAAGGAATTCTTTTTTATATATTTTAAACTTTTTGGAACTTTTGGAAGAGAATGTGTAGGATTCCTTATTTATTATTTATTTATTCTCAACTAGAAATATCTTTTCTTTTGAAAATTTCTCAGATGCACACTTTTCTTTTCTTTCCTATATTTCTCTTTAACTTTTTTCATTTTGAAATGCTGAAAATAAGTATAAAGTCACATTGAAAAGATATGGAGTTAAATGTCAATTACTAAATACATTGTTTTAGTGCGATATCCTTTAGAAAATATTTTTTATAAGTGTAAAACATATTTGAACTTTAACTGCTAATTTAAAATTTATTTAGTTAAGAACCTTTTTTAAACCCAATATTCCATACAATCAAGTATAAGTATGCACTAAATAAATTTAAATTTAAAAGAAAGATAACTTTTTTTAAACTTAGAAACATTTTTTTTTATTTCTAATTGGCTGGGAATTGGTGTTTTAACATTGCAGATCTGGTACATTTCCGGGAAGCTGGTGTCTCTTTTTAGTTCGTTACCATATAGGAGGATAACAATCACCGTTGGTAATTTTGACGCCCAGTTTCCTACCTAGAGTAGGGCACCTGAGCTCTGAAGTTGTTAATCTGTTTTAAGATTAACTAAGATTTAACCCAAGAAAAATAGACACTCTAGAGATCTTTTACATGCCGTATAATCATACGACATGGCCTCTGTCAATTTTCTGTCTCATGAAAACCCACCGACTTCGACCGGGGTCGAATCTGTAACCTTGGGTGCAAAAGGCCCCTGAAAACATAAACACATATACCCAGCCGGCTACATATAGGCATATAGTCCACTAAAATCAACACAACAATGTACTTGAAAATTTTAGCAATGAACTACTGAATACATTCCTGAAAATAAACTAATTAATAAACCAAAACTAGTTTTCTTTGCATAAACAAACTGTTTTTGAATGTTTTAATTCGTCTTTTAACTCAAAATTTAATTGCAGATTTTGTTTTAATTCTTAAGGCATTTTTCGTTTGAAGAAAGTGAAAAACATCTTTATTTAATTACTAAACTCTTATTTAATTAAAACACTAGCTCCCAAAAATATTTCGATGTCAAAAAAGATTAGATGGAGTTGTTCTATGAAGAGAACGAAACTTTCTATTTCATAAGTGTAGAATGTATTTAATTATTTAAGGGGCAAAAGAAAATTTGAAGCATTATTATTTTTCTACTTTTATTCATTTCAGTATAAATTAATTAAATTTAATTTTAATAATTGATCTGTATAAAAAAAATCAGTTTTTCCTTATTTCTTTTTTAACGTTAACAATCATTACTTAAATTAGCAAAGTAATTATTCTTTTGATCATAACTTATTCTTATTTCGATTATTATTTTAATAAAAATACGACATAATTACTAATTAACATTTTAAACTGAATGATTAGCCACGTAAACAGCATTAGAATGTTTTCTACAATCGACAAAATGAAAATCCATAATGATACGTATAAACTAGTTTTATAAATGCATGCAAATATTATTATCTTTTTTTTATCAATCCCATCGCTTTTATTGTTACAAAATTCATTCGTTTAGTGACTATATCAGAAAACTGTTACCTCGTCATCTGAAATACATTATATATGATTGGTTAAGATCGTAATGAGGGAGAGATATTGAGTGTGTAGTTGTGGTAAAAATAATATCCTGAAATCTTTTACGAGAAAAATATTGAAAATCAAAATACAAATATTCCAGGTTATCGAAATTTAAGTGATTTATACTTCAACTAAATAAGAGTTGAACATAATTAATTCCTAAATTTTATAAACATCACTTATTGAAAAGTCATTTGCAATTAGAAACCTAAAAATCAATTTAAAATAGCTTTCCTATATATTTATTTCGCTTTTAAAAAAAATCCCAACGTAAAATTAAAACAATTATCTTTAAAAAGAAGCAAAACTTCATACGAAATCAAAATGCATCTGCCTCTTACATTTCAGTAACTGTCCACTTTTAAAATGGGCACTTATTTCATGAATAAATAAATTTCAGAACCATGTGTTTTGTATCAGAAATCATTTCTGTATCCGAAAAAGGACTTGTACATTTATGAAAGCATTTGAAACATATAAATGTTACTCAAAACTTTCTGGACATGATTCAAGTTTTGATTTTGTTTTGCGTAAGGGGGAAGATACAACAGTTTTGTTTAGTAATGTTTGAATACGTTTGACTCACTAGAATACAAGAAAAAAAGCCTACTTTTGGAATCAAAATATTAAAACATATTTGATATCGAATTGCTATGCTTGCTGTCGAGTGATAAGGAATCCAAAATGGAGTTCTAATTGTATGAAATCGTCAGGAAAAAAATTTTAAGGTACTTATTTGAAATGTATTGGAATATATTTCAAACAAAGCATATAAGAATATATTGAAACTAACCAATATCAATCAGTAATTAATATCAAAATATTATAAAATAATAATAATCTCTATTATAATATAATAATAATCATATATTATAATATAATAATAATCATATATTACAATATAATAATAATCATATATTATAATATAATAATATTCATATATTACAATATAATAATAACCATATATTATAATATAGTAATAATCATTGTATACAAGGTAAGTAAATAAAGGATAAGTTATAAGACGTAAGGAAAGAACAACCGGTTACTTCCATGGAGACACAATATTCCATTTGAGCAACTGACCTTCCATACGTCAATCTTGACATGCATAGAGGGAAAGAGTTTTGCTCTTGATCAGACGTTACAAAGTTATTATTTCTAAAAAGGGAATACTTTTCATCAGTTTACCCCAGTAACTCCCCACTTCCCGCACAGGGGATGATTTGCATTAAATCCATTCTTAGTGGATCTCTCTTCATCAAAAGAAACATGCTTAACACATTTCAATAATGTAGGTAAAAAAATTAAAAAAAAAGGGTTTATTTATCTATATTTCGCTTTAACCCCTCGCAACGTCTTTGAGGGCTGATTGTTGAAAAATACTTTCTTAGAAGGAGTCTAATTCATAAAAGAAACATGCCTAACAATTTCCATGTCGTTAGGTTTAATAGTGTTGAAACGGAAGTATTCATTTATAAAGTGCCTTAAACCCTTACATGGCCATTGGCGGGGGCGGTCGAATTTCATAAAATCCATTTTATAATGGATCTCTTATGAAAGGAACGTCCCTCCCAAATTTCAGGATTGCACATCTAATAGTTTATATAAAAACAGAAATTATTATCTATAACAGCGCTTCTCAAACTGTCAGTACTTGCGACCCAATATTCAATCATAATTTTCATCGCACCCCCCTCTGTACAATACCTATATACTGTGAATTCTATAATTCTATACTTTGACACGCTACAGATGCAGTACCACTTTAAACTCTTCAGTGCCACAGGCGTACATAAACGTCTCGCTCAGCCAATGCATTAATTACCCCGGACATATATATACGTCTTTCCGAAGTACAATCTTTTCTGTGCACTGCTATCCATAAAACTATTCTTTAGACTTGGGAATGCAATAAAGGTCCTTGAAAATGTTTGCGAAAGATTTACTTATTTAAAGAATCCGTTTATTTGTTCCTTTTCTTTCTCCCCCTCCCTTCCCCAATGAATCGCAAACACGCACTTACGTGGAAAACGGAGGCATTGGGAAGCGAATGACGTAACTTTTAATCCAAAGTTTAGACATTAATTATAAACCGTACAAATGATCGAGATAAGAGTTATTTTTTGTATATAATTTTATATATGACAAGCCCATGGGGTCACTGGTAATTATTAAACTTGTTCTTAACTTAGTATTATTAAATTAATTATAAAATGCATTGCGCAGTACTGATACATTTATAAGTATATTATAAATGTATCATTACTGGGATTTTTACAAATCCCGTTTTTTGAAATGGATCTCTACTCCATGAAAGAAATCTGCCTACCAAATTTTAAATA
This sequence comes from Trichonephila inaurata madagascariensis, assembly GCA_019973955.1. NCBI lineage: Eukaryota > Metazoa > Arthropoda > Arachnida > Araneae > Nephilidae > Trichonephila > Trichonephila inaurata. The sequence goes on from BMAV01020792.1 coordinate 35,108, forward strand.
TGTCATTGCAAATGTGTATTTTATTTTTCATTACATCAGAATGTATTTTATTTGTTTATATACTTTCAGTAAATTAATTAATTTTTAAATAATATTTTTTTTTTTTACTTTTCAATAGGCTCGCGCCCCCTTCTCGAGCTATCATGCCCCCCTAGGGGGCGCACCCCACAGTTTGAGAAACACTGATCTATAACACACCTTCATCCCCTTAATTTTCAATTTTCGTAAAATGAATTCTGCAGCGGGTTTCTAGGCAGTGAAAGAAAAGTGCTTACTAATTTGCAAACATGTACTTCCCATAGTACAAAAGTGGGAATATTCAACTATAAAGTTAACATAAGTCCCCGCAAAACGACCCTTGGGAGTAGATTTTTACAAAACCCATTTTTATATTGATCTCTACTCCATGAAAGAAATCTGCCTACCAAATTTTAAATATGTATGTTTAATAATTTCAAAACGGAAATATATTAATCTCTAAGGCTCTTTACATCCCCTCAACTTCCCATAGGGGCCTATTTTCACACAACCTCATTTGTAGCAAAATTCTAATCTTTGAAAGGAGCATACTTACCGAATTTCAAGTCTGTAAGGTTTAAAAACGAAAATAAGTATCTATAAATTCCCTTAAACCCTCGTAATACCTCTTGGGAGGGACTGGATTGAGTTTCGCAAAATCCGTTCTTAGCGGATCTCTATTTCAAGAAAGGAAAATGACTACCAAACTTCAAATCTGTAGATCAATATATAGATATTTACTTAATAGAAAACTTAGCATTACACTATGCCAGTCCTCAAACTTTCAATGTTTGCGACCCAATTTTTAATCATCGCCCCCTTCAAACAATAGCAATGTTTTGAAAATGCAATATTAATATACTTTGACATTAAAGCTATAATACGATTTTAATCATAAACCGTACAAATTATGAAGACAAATATTAGATTTTGTACATGACAAACCTACGTGAATCATTAGTAATTGTAAAACTTGTTGTTCACTTAGTATTGTGAGATTAATTATCAAATGTTTTGTGTTTTTTTATTGTTGTTGTATTTTATTTTTATTATTTCCGTGTATATTTTAATTTGCTTCCTTTCAGTAAATTTGAAATTTTTTAAATCCGTTATTTTTGACTTTTCAATATGCTTACCTCCCCCTTGTAGAGTTATCACGTTCCCCTAGGGGCGGGTCCCACAGTTTAAGAAACGCTGTTCTATGCTTCAAATTTTGTGTGTATATATAGATACGCAACCACAATTAGCAGCATAGTGTAATACTAAGTCTTGCCTTGCCATGGGACAGAGATAGTATCTACTTTTTTTTACTCTCATTCCATTTTCATTTTTTCTCATGTAACAAATTGTATATTGCCTTGGCAATCCATGTACTTTATCGAATATTTTCAAGAATCTAAATTCTTACTTTTAATGAAAAATCCCCACTGTTACCACAAAGAAGTATGTCCGTACCAAGAATAACCTGCATCTCTTAAAATCACTAGCACTAATATAAATTCGCAAAGCGAAATTATATTAGTGCTAGTATATATATATATATATATATATATATATATGTAAAGATTTTAAGAAGAGAATACCCGTACACAGCGTGCGGGCTAGCCGGTTGGGGCCAGCTCTTGGCATTCCGTACGTTGTATTTGTAAACCAGTTAGGGGGTTAAGGTCATTGCGTACAAATATTTTAAAATTTCAAACATTTCCTAACTGCCACGTGTTTGATCTTTTGTATGGAGTGGTGTCATTGAATAACATCATACCTACTTTAAACCAATGAGGTAAGGTGCAAGTCGATTATTATGGATGTGTTTGCTATTGATACGAATTTCATAGAGCTGAAAAAAAGAGCATGTAGTTTCCTCCACAATATGACATGGATGCTCCAAATATTTTTATCTATTAATATTTTTATTGATTTACTAGTGAGATCTGTACTTTTGAAATAAAAGTTAAGGAGTAATTACTTCTTAATCAAATGTCAGGATTTTTAAAGCAGCACTTATCAATATCCTGCATAACTTGAAACTCAAATTTGCAAATTACAACATTCACATAGGGAATAAAAATATCTTTTGTATAAAAATTAACTCTATAAGATTATATACTCGTATGTACAATATTTTCGTCATCTTATTAACTAATCTATGTGAAAAACTAATGATCAGTACAAAAATAAAAATAAAAACTACAATTAAATTCGGCTTTAAGGAGCCGTAGTCACAAATAGCGTAGTTATCGAGAGAAGAAATTTAAGTATTTAAAATATCTAGCTAATACCTATCCACTTCGCTGGGTACTTCATGATGTTGTATGTCTACGTATTGTTTAAACTTATTGTTGTATATGTCCCAACATTAAGTTTTAATTGTATTCAAAATCAAAAGAGTCTCGCAAACTATCACCTCTTGCTTTTAAAATAAAGGATTTAATCTTCTGACACTGAAGTATATTTATCTCTTACGCTCCAGTAATACTCCCTTCCCTTGGGAGTCTATTTCCTTAAACCCTCTTCCTAGTGGATCTATATTCAACAAAAGAGGCGTGCCTATCAAATTTCTTGTCTGTTTGTCGAATATCTAAGAAAACAGGCGATTTTATCCATAATGATCACTAACCCTTTCCTTACAACTTCGGAGTCCATTTGAGCAAACCCCATCCTTAACCAATATCTACTCACCAAAAAGAAGATTCTTTTCAAATTTAAAGACTAGGTATAATGCTTCAAAAAGGGAATTTTTTCCCTCTACAACTCGCAACTAAAAAAGGAACGTCTAAAGTATTATTGAGGTCCTAGACCCCTAGCCAAAAGTAGGCCCTTGACACGTACACAGATGTAGGCTCCACCTGTTAACCTTAAAGCAGTGCATAGCATACACTGTTACTTACTTGTGGAAACACAGTAACCTAAAACAAATAAATGTGCATGCCTTACAATTGCCCACACCAGCTCTATTGACTGTCTCCTTTTGACTGAATGAGCAATGATAGTGTTTGATTAAATGCCTAGTTCTATACATGAACGACAGGCCTAGCCAGTCCACATATTGTACGAATTTCCTAGTTTTTCGGAGTAAACACACGAAAAAATCATTCCACCGAGAAAATTATTCGAATCATGATCTAATTAAGGCTTTTAGATCGAGGTGAGGTCCCCATTAAGACCGAGGCCCTAGGAAAGGGTGCAGTTTGCCAATCCCTTACGACATCCCTGCCTGTAAACTCTTTCCTTTGGATTAGATTTCCATAAAAAACGTTCTTAGCGGATTTCTACCCAACAAAGAAACTTGTCTGCCAAATTTCACTTCAGTACATTAATCAGTTAATAAAAAAAAATTAAAAAAAAAAGGGAAATATTTATACAACACCTCCGAAACTCCTCTTGGAAGTTCATTTCAACAAACCAAAATCCTCTGCTCAACAAACGAACATGCCTACCAAAATTTAAGTCTGTATGTCTGAAACTCAAGAGATTTTGCAATGAGTTTTTTTCTACTCTATCTTGATAGATCTGGTAAATTTAAATTAATTTTCATAGAGAATTTACAGTATTCTTCCTTATTTAACTCCTTAACTGCCGATTGAAAGTCACGTGATTCGCTTCCTAGTACCACCGTATTTCGCTCAGGCGAACGTATGCGGTGGATTTGGGGGAAAAGAAAAAGCAAAAATAAGCAAATTTTTTTCTACAATAAGTTACCGTCTTAGATGTTATCAAGGTCATTTTATTGAATTCCAAAACCTTCGAAATTGTTTTACTGATAACAGCGCAAAGGAAATAATTGTATTTCAAAAGGGCGGACATGCCTCTTTTCCACTTAGACACTGTAGGCACGTGCTTAGGGCTCAAAAGATTTGGATGCTTAAAAAATTGAGGGTGAATAAATAGAAACAATTAAAATACAGTGAACATACTACGCTTAGTGAGTCATGATAGAAGCATCTCTGCTCTTTAAGAGTGTTAAGACAAAATGAGGTATACTGTGGAAAAAGCAAAGTGTAAAGGTTTGATGTTCCTATGTTCTCAAAGTAATGTTACAAGGGAAATTAATCACAATAATGTCGTTAGTGATTTTGCAATGATCAAAACTCGAAGAAAACCTTTGTTGTACAAGTACAATGACAGTGGCTCAACAATGGATAATGTCTGAAAGTAAAATGTCTTAAAGCAATAAGCAATGAAAAAGATGACAATTACCAAGATGAAAACACAGTTATACTACAAAAATGTATACCCTATAATGCAATTGCAAAAGATTTCATTAATGTATTGTACTAATTTATTAAAGGGTGATCCATGATGACACAAGGAAAGAAATAAACAAGGCCATAAATGAAAGTTTGGAAAGGATAATGGACCAAATCATGCCATTCCTTACGGCTGCTGGTTACCAGTCTAGGACACGGTGAGTTCATAGGTGGTGGCTAGTGGCAAAACTCTCCAAATAGTAAAAACTAAACAAAACAAGTAATATAAAAAATAATAAATAAATAAATTACTACTTAGGTCAAGAAAGAAAAATTTTATTTTTTAGCTACTTTTTATTAAATAGTTACAAATAATATAAATATGTATATACATAGTATAAGAATCACAACATTAAGTGGTATTTCATTTTCATTACTTAAAATTAAAGTATCTCATTGTCATCCAAAACAATCGTGTATATAAATTTCATTTCAACTGAATACTTTAACATGTGAGAAAAAACCTTTTCAAATTTTTACACAAGTCGCCAAAAAGATACCAATGTGGTTGTATTTGTAATTATTTAAATAATTAGTTTTAATCAATTATTTTTTATTAATTATTTTTATATTATTATACTGTCATCCAAAATAAACCTGTATATAAAATTTCAGCTCAATTGAGTGCTTTAAAATGTATTTTATTAACGATTGAAAATTCCACCCAGATAAATAAATAAATATATAAATAAATATATAGAGATTGTAAGCTAATAGAGAGTAGGAATTGAAAAAATGAAAAGAATAAGAAACCTAAGTGGAAATTTCTCTCTAAAGGGTGCTCTGGAAATAGTAGGCGAGGGGGGTAACAATTGGAGGTGCCTGGGGCGCCGGGAAGTTAAAAACGGCCCAGAAGATGGATATATACGTCCGGGGCACATGCCACATGGGTGGAACGAGACGTATAGATACGAAGAGGACACTCTCTTAAGGGGTTAATACAATGTAAACTTAATCTGATTTGTCTACAATACAGTAACTCAAGGCGAGTAGTAAGCGTGTATTGGAATAAAATCACCAAACTGAATCACAAAACAACTAAATTTTCATCTTTATCTGTTTCTGTCGTTTAAATAAATAAATAGATTTCGTCCATTTTTTTCTGCGATTACAATCAGTTTAATATTTGATTTCTGAAACAAGAATTCCTTTTTTATATATAAAAGCATACGCAGATGGTTATAGATATGCGCGTGTGTGTAATCATTGTAAAATTTAAACAGAAAATACACGAAAATGACTTCAGTAATTTAAAACTTTAAATTGTGAGTTTCTTTTTTACAAAATAATTGTAGTATAGATGACTTACATATATATTCACCAAAAATTGAAAACAGAACCAACGAGTAAAAGACATATCTACTGAAAAGCATCCAGATTCACTTCTACTACTTCAAATTCATGAGATGTTGATAACGGAAACGCGAATACATATTTTTGAAACGAGAGTTCAGGTGAAGGTCTTATTTGATATTTGAACACAAATACGTTTTCATGTTATTCCTTGAAGATGTCCTTCCGTCGAATGCTTTTAACTAGCTTCATTTTTCTCGGAAGTTTGAGATTTCTAAAAAAGACTTTGTCAAAACACTTTTCTTTTCTTTTTTTAGTTTTGGAATGAGACATGATATATACTCCTACGTATTTACTATCCCTGATACTTATGGTGGAAATGGTTGGAATTTTATTTTCGCTTTGAAGGGAATGTAAAAGTCGATTTTGCTTTACAGTTTTTATGCTAGAATCTATGTAAGGAACTATTCTTAATTTATTTAAGCGTATTATCCTTCGATATTAATGTATGTCATTATATATTAAAGTATCTTACAGCTTTAAAAACACTAATTGTGACAATAAAAATAATTATAAATGAATATTTTGTAAGTATATTTAAACTCATACTTGCACTAATTATGCATACATTTTTTCTTCAAAGAAAAAACTCAGATTCAAATTGTGAATTTTCCTTTCTTTTGCTCATGATTTCTTAACATTATTATTGATCTATAAGCAAATAATTTCATTAAATTCTATGAAAGCATCCAAACTGCGCTCCAAAAGAGATAAACAGTTATAACAGCAGCTATTCTAATATTACTTGCGTTTTTGAATAAATACAATCTTTTGAGGCTTTGAAATGTTTGAAAGGATGGTGTTTAGTTTATCTGTCAAAGAGGGTGTGGCATGCCAGCTGATTATTTTTTAAAAGTCGTTTTGACGTACTTTTAATTCATTGGATACTAAATGTGTTACACCACTGGATGGGTCAGGAATTGGAGATTTTAGAAATATCAAAACCTCTAAATCGATAATCGGAAGATTTTTAGCCTACTGAGACTAATCTTAGGTGATTCCAAAATATTTTTGAAAAAATTACTTTCTAATATATTTTTTGTGATATAATTATTAGTTGCCATTTAATACTGCGATTCTAATATTTTTTGGGATGAAATCTATGTAAGCTGTAAGCTACATAGCTAACAACTGATATATTTTAATCTGTAAGCTAACAAAAACTGATATATTTTAAAATACTTGTTGAGGAATCTACCATGCACAAACACTCATACAAAATAAATACATTTTACCTCAACTTCACACATACGTCGTGGTCGTAAAGGAAAATATCACAAGTTTAGCGTTTAGTGAAATATTTTCAAATTAGAAAATAGTCTGCAAATGTGATATAGTATTTATGTGTTAACTCAAAAATAATAGTAAAAGAAAAAAAAAAAAACACTCTAGAACAGTGATACTCAACTTGCGGCTCAGTGGACATTTCTGAGTGACCCTGTTGTGGCCTTTTGCACTTAACAAATTAAAATTATTTAAGACCACTGTATTAATATTATAGTGGAAAATTCTATCATTCAAGCAATCAAGTATATTAACTTTGCTATAGATGTTGTACTGGTATGAATTGCGAGATATTTTGTTTTCTTTTTTAAATGCAGCGCTTAGTGATAACAAAAAAACAGCGGAGTAGTGGCCATTTTGAAGGTGAAACTAATTTTAATTAACCCTCTTGTCTTCCAAGCCAAAAATATCCTAAGTAAGTAGGTTGTTTCAAGGCGATTAAGTGCTTGCCTATTTCATAGTGAAAAACAGATCAGTAATTTCTTTGATATTTCTAGCAAATGTTATATTTCAAAAAATTCAATTTTCTCAATGTTTTACTTCTCAAGATAAATTTCTCAATGACTCTTTTCCTTGAGGATCTCTTTCAAAATGCGATAAACTGGCCTTTCTTTGAAAAAAAATTGTTGCAACGGCAACAAAGCATTTTTTCCGAGATAATAGCTGAGGTAGTAAGGACATCCTATGAATTTGTTTATAAATTACTGATAAATATATGAAATAGTTTACTTAAATAGAAATTGTAAAGAAGTTCTTCTGTTACACTGTTTGATATAAAAATTCAGTAAAAAAAAATCAAATAATATCAGAAATAAAGAAAAAAAATCCAACTCTTGGATTCTATTTGTGTTATACGTACTGCAGATATTGCTATGCATATTTGGATAACTTAACTGAAAACTTAAGAAAATGCACTTTCTTATTTGTCTTTTGATTGCAGTTGGGATAATTCTGCACACATCACAATGCTCGGTTTTTGTTAAATATTATTAAACAAAATTTTCGAAAATCTTTCAAAATTCTTTCTAAAGAAGAGTATTATATATCATGTGTTGAAGTTATTTCCACTTTTTTAGAGTAGAAATTAGTGTATATATTACATTTCACAACTAATTCTAGCCTTCTTCTTGAGAGAAGTTATCTTTGGGTATTATCACGAGACGCAGCTATGCACAGTTTCATTATAGTTTTAACTTAGCCTGATATGTATCTATTAATCGAATTACTGCCACATACATGTTAAAATCGAAACTACTGCATAAAACTGAGTCTTTGTGAGTGTATTCGATAGAGAAGTTAATATAGTACTAAAACAAAAGCCAAAAAGGAGTTTTAATATTTTGATCAATTTTCTCGTTTTAAATGTCTTTGATCTTATAGTATTTCCCCCTCCCTTCAATTGATCCACATGTTGCGGCCCGCGCGAAGCAGCTGCAACATGTATGTCGCCGGGCTTTATAAAAGGTTGAGTACCCCTGCTCTAGAATGCTACAAATTAATTTAATTAAAGTATTTACAAAACTATATTTAAATTTTTTAAAATAGTTCACCTATCTGTTTATTGTAAACATGTTAGTGAAAAATAATTGGGAAAATTCCAGAAAATGGTACTATTTTTTTTTTTTTTTTTTAAATGTTAAAGAAAACACAACTGCAAGCAGTGTCTGATATTTTTATTTTATTTTAATATTTTCTGTAACTTGCTTTAAATGACATAAAAGTATAAAATTTTTTTAATTTAATCAGGTTTCTAGATAAAAGGTCTACCAATGTAAATCGCTTAAATTCATGTGTATCTCATTTTATATATTTTGAACACAAAAAAAAATTTGTGCTTAAAGTATAGTGCGAAATGTTAAAAATCAATTAAACATATTTTTTTAATACAAATTATTCAAAAAATTTCTTAACTATCTTAACAACATTACAATTTTAGCTGCATCTAAAATACTGTTTAAATATCGAGTAACTTGCCAATTTAGAATAAGAGATAAGTGTAGTGTGTTTCAGGCTGAATTACTTTGCATAGCTCGAGCAGTCTCTTGGATCTGCAATAACGAAATCCTTTCATCGAATTTCTTAATTTGCAGCTATTCTCTGGCATCTTTGTGTGCCTTAAATAACATTAATTCCCCAAATAAACTAATTGATAAAACGTATGTTAATCTCAATTTTCTTCGAAGCAGAGGAGTACAAGTTTTCTTTTCTTTTGTTCGAGGACATACGGGAATCTATGGCAATGAACGTGCTGACTGGCTTGCAAAAGAAGCGACAAAATTAAGCCATCTGATTCCTATGAGCATTCCAAAATCACATCATAAGAAAGTTTTTAAAGAAAAGATTATTTCCGAGTGGAATAACTTGTACCAAATTTCAAATAATGCGCATCTCACCAAGGAATTTATTCCTTCTATTCAAAAATGTTTAAAGGCTAAGCACTTTCAACCTAATTTTAAACTTACCCAATTTCTAACTGGGCTGCGAACTTTAAATCCTATTTAAAGAGCTTCAATTTGTCGCCTACTGATCAGTGTTCTTGCTCCAATAACGCAGTTCAGAATGCCAAGCATCTGATTCTTGCTTGTACTAAATTCGCATCGGAAAGACGTACACTCATGAATTGCCTGCAAAAGAACAATATATAGTTTGGCCTCCTCCTTTCTCTGCCTTAGTTCAAGACAAATCCTCTTTCACATCGTTTTGTGTATACATTAATAGCATTTATTACTGTATTATTAAGATTGTAAATTTTGTGTGTTTGTTAACATTTTCTGTACATGAATATATATGTGTGTATGTATGTGTGTGTATATGTATATATATATATATATATATATATATATATATATATATGTATGTGTGTGTGTATATATATGTCTATGTGTGTATGTATGCTTTATGTATTTGTATTTTGAAAATTTTTTGTGATCATGTTTTCTTATCTTCCACATTGTAAAATTTTAGTTTTTGATTATCTCCGTTCGCATGTGAGCAATCTTGTATTTATTTCTGTATTTGTTGTATTTGTATTCACTTTTTTTCCTCTTTTTTCCCCCTTTTGGTTGCAATTTATTTCTATATCCTTCTACATGTAACTTCCTATCACTATTGTTTAAGTATTGACTTACGTTTGTAAGCCTTGTCTTATACTTGTCGGCACACAAGGAGTCTACCTAGAGTCTCAAAAAAAAAAACCGAGTAAAAGACATTTGTATGCCAATTATACGTTATATAAACATAAATGTTTAGCTAGTTCTATTTTAAAATTATAGCTATATATATACAGATTTTGCAAATAAATTCATGTGTGTGTGTGATTCTCCTTTAAATATTTAATTTCCTTACAGCAAATTTATATCATTAAAATCTTTTTAACTGCTACTGAAACCCTGAAACATAAGAGGGGGAAACAAACATGCTATTCACCGTAATTGAAAATTCTAAGCCGATCTACAGTTAAATAAATTAAAATAATTATTGAACTAAACAGCAATTTTAAAATTATGCTTGCAATCCTCCGTATTGCAAACTTGTGTATACATACAGGTATTATATTTATTTGAGTTATTTGCTTATGCCATTACTTAATTAACAATAAAATGCATTGATCTCAGTTAATCTAAAGTCTGAATTTTGCCACACAAATTTACAGTACGTTGAATTCTTGGGAATTCATTCGAAAGATATTTACGTTAATAAGTAAAAGATTACTATTTGATTAGATTCACATACAAATGATATTAATAACACCAAAAACAGTATCATATACTTTTATAACTATGAAAGAAAATTCATTGTCTGATAACATCATTAATGTAAGACATTTAAAGGCATACACTTATTTTAAAAAAAATTTAAAAGCAAATTTTTTACATATAATGTAAAATTATAAACTTTGAAATTTTTTTGGTGAGTTATTAAATTTGCTTCTAGTGTTCTAATAATAATGATTATGTTTTTGTATCCAATTAGATATGTTCATGCATAATGATATTTGAAGCCTTATTGTATGTTTTCAACTTTATATTAATTCAAGCAACGAATTAAAAAAAAGTAACTACTAAATTTCGAATAAATTATAACAAATCTTGTAAGTCTAATTTATGATTAGACGCATCAATAAATACGCTAATGAAGCTAGTTTCTTAGAGAATTATGTAAGAGAAATTATGGGAAATTTATTTTTAAAAATTCCTGCATAAAAAAGGCAAATGACTTAAATTAAAAATAACTGAAAGTGAAATATATTCTAATAATAGAGCATAGAGTTCCAAAGAAAATTAACTTGATACTAGAACAGGCGACAAAGAAATGTGAGAACTTTAATACAACTTTTGTAATTTTCATCAAAACACGGTAAAATTGATAACACCGTTAATGACCTGAAAGGTACTTAAATTCCATTGTGTGTGTGTGTGTGTGATTAAAGTGAATATTTTATTAATTATTACACTTTAGTTTTGTAAAAGAATTTTTTTATTACCGAATCATTTTATGGAATTAAATAAGACGCAGTTTAAATTGGCGTAGTCTAAATTTAATTTTAAGCATGTGAATATTACTAGAGATATTCTCAGAAAAATTCCAAATAGGATCAACATTTAGATTACTTTGAATAAAAGTTTTTTCATCAAAACATTTAATATTTTTTTAATATTTTATGTATTTTCTTTTAAAAAAAATTCTATAATATTTGTTTTATTTTATTTTAATGCGACATGAAGTATGATTTTAATTAATTTAGTCTCAATTCATTACGTATATATTTTGTTCTGAGCACCATGGTATAAGTATATTGATAATTAAAATTAATAACGCGACCTTAAATCCTTATAAATTTATCCTTATGTCCTTATATCCATAAATCAGTTAAATCAGAAATCGTGAACTTGTCCAGAACTATTTCCTTAACAAAGTTACCTTACTAATTAGTTGATTGTATTTTTGTATGTGGAAGTATCAAAACACATTATAAGGGGGCTCAATATATCTAACACAGTGTATGTGTGATAATTCTCTTTTCTCTTCATAAGTAAATTTGATGACTAACATTTTTATGCATAAAAGATATTCTATAAGTCTTACAACATCTATTTATAATTTGATACAAATACATTTCAATTTATGTAAATATGAATATACAGAGGAAAATACACTCATGTTCGAAAATTAAAGATAATGCAAGTTAAGGCAAAGACAGAGTCAGAAACAAAATGAAATGACAGTTATGTTTAATGATGTTCTCTTGGTCGCAACGGGTACCAGGCGCTCTTCATATGAAAACCAGACGAGAATCAGACTGCAAGCTAAACCTCGACTCGTCGAAAAACATCACACAGGCCACTGGTGCGGTGTTCACAATGCATACTTTCTACTCCAGGGTAACTGCAGGTGACAGTGAGTTCCATCAAGTGGAAAACATCTGGAAGGTCTATGAGCAAATATACCAATCTTCACTAAATGTCTGTTCGCGATCTGCCTTGAAACTGTCGTACCATTGGCTGAACAGAGCTGACGAGACATGTCCGACGCAGGACCCAGTCTGTCTCTTTTGGCAGTAACTGCCAAATAGCAGTCCTCATTCGGTGTTGTTACTAGAGGGTGACCTGTGCTGTAATGTCTACTCAAATTACAATCATCTTGGAATCGTTGCCTAAGCTTAGAGATCGCACTATGTGCGATTTCAAGTTCATCGGATACTTCCAGCTGGGTACGTCCACATTCCAGACGGTTGATAATTCTATCACGTAAAAAATCATCCAAATGTATCTTCTGTGTCATAACTATGCTGTTATTACACTGAAAGTCTTATAAAGCTTTTGCGAACAATTTTAATCCTTTGCCTATATTCCTTATATATCTTCCTCTTATACACTCGTTATTGTGACGTAGTATCAGTGTCATCTGGTGGCTTCCTAAAATTTGCATGATTCTTGAAGATTTGTGTTGTCATTTTACTGGTGATATATTTATTTATTTTAGAGTTCGATATCCACGTGACTCTCAATTACCTTTAATTTATGGACCTGAGTGTATTTAAAATAAGCAAACATGTTAAGATGCTGATTTAATACATTAGAAAATAAATTTTATAAAATTCTTTAAATCAAAAGCCTTTGAGTAACTTTATGAAATTTGAAATTAATAATTGTTCACAGTGAGAAAGTTATTCTGTATAAAAAATGGTATTAATAACCTAAAAAAATAATATAGCTAATTGAACCTACTTATTAGTTCATAAACATCATTCTTCTTGACTGTTTTCTTGGTTCAGTGATGAAAATTACCAAGGTTAATTGGAGTATCCTTTTCTTTGACGTATTTTTAAAACAATCTCCTCTGTGAAACTAAATTGTCAGTACACATCTAAAATGAGAATCTATTAGTAATACATTGTACATCAATATGTTTTCTTGAAAAAAATATGATTTGTTAGTGCTAAGAGATTATTTTTAGCAACAAATAATCTACACTTGGCAGTTTTTCAGATGACTATTTTCATTAATAGTGAATTAGTTATCTAAAATATGCTATAAACAATAAAAACTTAGGTTTATTATTTCTGGAATTCGTTGTCGAAACGAGAACTTACTGCACTGTAGAGAATTATTGATATTTTTACTATCATGAAAGTTTTTAAAGTTCACTAGAATTGGAATTTCTTCTTAGTATTAAGATTATTGGAGTTATGTCGGCAAATGGAAATGAATGAAAAGTAGCTTTAGAATATATATATTTATGTTGTTTCGTATCCCTTTTGATTGACAGAAACATCTAGATGAAGTAAATGAACCCGTGCGTTATTAAACAATGAAGAATAGTAGTACTTGTGAACAGTTTACTTTTATGGCAGCCAATGCAAACCAAGATTGGGCAGAAGCGGCTTGAGTCACATTACTATTCGGGCAAGGAGAGTAAACTTTAAACCCACCACATGCCTTTTACTCGAGTGTGTCCAATGCGAAGCCTAGCTAGAGTAGTTTCATCTCACCTTCTGCTTGTCCCAATCAGAACATCATCAGGATGGTTTCCTTCATACCAATCATGTACGTGGGCCTGCCTCCAAGAGGAATTGATATCTTTTTTGACCCGGAGAGCAATTTCTGAAAAAGTAAGGCAGGCACCAGGTATAGAATCTTTATGGCTGCCCTCACAGGTCAAACCATCCGCAATCTCATCCCCACAGATATTCATGTACGGCCGTATCCTCTGAAAAAAAAACAACTTAACATTGGCACCCAAGCTATATCATAGCTGGACAAAACTCGTTGTTGTTCAATCTCCATGCTCCCACCATTCAGATAGATGCAAAGTAGAGCTTCGGCTATTACTCAATATCCGAATATTTGTAGTATCACTCTCAGTATAGCAAATTTTAAAGCCTCTTCAATATCTAAGAGTTCTACTAGAAAAACTGAGTAGTTGTCTAGATTTCTCTAACAGATCCTAATATCATTTCCCATTTTGATGATAGTTCCACTACCCGAAACAGGAGACTTTATGAATAGTCTTCTTTATGAAGCTTCTTAAGGTAATTTAGATGTTAAGTGCCCTTGTTAGTGTATGATGATAATTTGGTCTTACAAAGAATAAATACCTAACTACATTTTATTTATTATACCACATTAATCTTTGGAATTATAAAACCATTAAGAAATCATATGAAATGTGCTCATCTTTCATTTAGTAAGCATGAGGAACATAAGTTAGTTAAAAATAGCGCTGATTTTTCGGTCTCATAAAAGCGAAGTAAAATAATAGTATTCAGTGAAATAGTGAAATTATATTAGGCAGTGAAAAAAACCTACATTTAAAGATATATTAAAAGAAAATTCGAATGAATGATTCCTCAATGTTCGAAACTATTTTAAAACATATTCCATGTTTATGTTCTAATACATGTTTAGGTTTTTCAACTAACTCAAGCAGCAAAATTTTGTATTACGAATGGCATTGTATATCTACCAAAAGTCATGCTGAGAGTATGAACAAATAACAACTGATATGACAAAATTTTATTGAACTTACTTTATCAGCTTTGAAGTTTATAGAAATATTTTATGTGTTTGCTAATTATTCATTATATAGTATTGAGAGGGGATCTTTAAACAATTTTTGCGTAAACAATTCTTCTATTAAATCTTAATTAAATTTCATATTGATTCAGACAATATGGGGCTAGATAAATATCTGCATTGCAACTAGGGATTGCAATATCGGACCAAAAGCTCAATACTGGTATTCAGTAATTTTTAGATCTTAATACCAGGATACCGGTTTTAATACTGGTAGTAGAAAGTTTAGGAAACGAAAGAAAATACAGGTGTTTCTTTGTTTTATTTGCCAGTTTTATTAGAGATTGTAAGCATCAAAAAGAATTAATTTGTAATTTTTAAATGTTGACTATATATACAGAATAAAAAATAAAAAATAAAAAAACTAAAGCGACATCATATTTATTTAAATTACACAAAAAGTGTAAATATCACTATTCAGTCTGTGGTACTACTACAAAAACTTTTCAAATGTGATCTTGAAAATATAATGCATTATTTGTACTATAAATAAGCCTAGAACGTAATTATATGCACAAATAACCAGCTGCCGAAAGCGCTCTTTCGGCCTCTACGCTAGTTGGCAGCATGGTTAGCAAAAAGAGATATATTTTTTCCAAGTATTTTCCTCTATATGTCTCACCTTCAAATAAATTGATTTCTCGATGGATGGTTTTGGATCTAGGTAATTTCTGTTCTGTATTTTGGTCTCTTGAATTTTTTTTTTACTTATCGCGCTAATTCTAATTTTTGTTCTAGAGACAATTCCTTTTCACTATCGATTTTAGTTTCAAAATCAACTTCGAAAACTGCACCTAAATCTTCTGAATGTGGATAAAGTTTGTGGCTAAATAATTTAAGAAAGTTTACTATAAACCTGATCAAATTTGAATTGGTTAACCTCTTTTCTTTCTTTTTTCATTTTCATTTTTAAAATCATGATGAATGTAAATACAAGTATGTTATGCAAATACACAATGTGAATAACAAACTCCCAAATTTAAATATATATATATATATATAGATAGAGAGAGAGAGAGAGAGAGAAATATTACGCGCACTCTTCCTTCACAGTCCTTCAACCTTGTTTTCACTCATGCGAATATCAAACTACGAATACGTGTAGTATCGCTCTGAGCAGTAATATAATAGTTTTGACCCGCCTCTTTGGATAATTCACATTTTTTTATCACTTCTCTTGATTTTACGATGCAACTTTATACTCACAGTCTAATTAATTACGTCCCTAAGGGAGACATAAAAACAAAAATATGTACTATTTTGCTAGGTTGGAGATCCCTGTACATATAGTGAATCAATTAAAGTGAGACAATTAAAAAAAAATCCTGACCAGATAAATACCGAAAAACAGGTATTTAAACTTGTAAATACCTGTATTAAAAAATTGTACAAATGGCTGAAATACCAGTATTCGATTTCCCGGTATACCCCCCCCCCCCAGTATTACAATCTCTAATTGCAACGGTCTTAACTGTATTTTGTGTTAATGCATGATCAGCTAGCACCCAAAAGCTATTTATTCATAGGATAAACATGACCAAAACTGATTGAAATTCTCATCATGAATGGCACAAAATCTGTTTGAATGAAATTATATAACTTATTTTAATATTTACAAAACTTTTTATAAAGTTTGGCAACTTTTTCTACATATTATAAAAAGTCTGTGCTCAGACGAATAATATATAGCTTGCGTTTTTAAATCATATTTATTCAAATTTCATGAATGTGTAAAAACATACAAAATAGATTCTTAAATATAATAGGTTAACATTATCTAATATATTTAGCACAATTTTAGTTGCCCATCTGGTACAGTGATTAGTGACGCTGACTGCGGTGACGTAGGGCCTGGGTTCGAATCGGAGAAGGCATGGATGTCTATAAATATTTAGTGCCTTCGCGGCATGGGGGTACTCTAAATAGTCGTTGAGCCGCAAGTCCTCTCGCAAGATTGGTGGAAAGGGAAGAGAGATGGGAAACTCCTGACCCCTCCCAGGGTGTTCTCCCTCAAAATTGAGGTGGAAACTAGAGCAAAATCGTACTGTCACCTGCATGGTGTTCAAAGCTAAGACTAACGTCAGACGTAAAACTCCAGGTCTTAGTCGCGATGAATTTCGTAGACCTTGGCCTGATGTTACTGTCGATCAGGTGGCATAAGCGACAATGACAGCACAATTTTAGTAAAACCGCTTATATATGTTAAGTTTATTTTACTAAAATTTCACAAATATTTTATTTACTTTAAAAAATTTGGTGCTTTTTCAAAACGGTTCTTAAAAGAATAAACTAAATCAAGTTTTAATTCAATTAAACATGTGATTTTATTAAAACAACTTTACATTTGTTTGTTACATTTGTAAGACTTTGAAATATTTCATTTCTTTTTACTTATAAATATATATATATATATATATATATATATATATTATAAAGCATTTTTATTTGGCATTTGCTAAGTTTAATTCCTAAACTTTCCTAAAAAACTTAAGAGACAAAATAATTTTCCTCATTAAAGTGTCATTTTTATAATCAAACATTAGTCAAAGTTGTTTTTTTTCTTTTGTTGAAGCCATACATATTTTTCGTTTTGTACATTTTACACATGCATTCTTTCTTCTTTTTACAGAATTAAAATTCTAAAAAAATTTGGAATTATATTAGTAGAAAGAAGATGATCCTATGAAAATTAATTCTTATTAAGCAATACATCATTAAAATAATTAATGTTCTACGTTTTCTTGTTGTGAGTATATGTGTCCCATAATATAACCATAACACTACAAGCTATTAAAATGTAAAATAAGCGAGATCTGAAAATCCATTATTAAAAGCAGTAATTTAGACTTTATATTTAAAGTAACAAAAAAATTTGACTTAACTGTAATTAGCCAAAGTTGTATAATGAACGTCATATTTTTAATTGTTCATGCTTCATTTGCTAATAAGATAGGCACAGCTAGTATTAAAGAATCCCACTTATATAGCTAAATTGTCATATTTTTCTCAGAGGAAAAGAGTATAAATTATCTCTCATTTGGGTGTGTAGTATAGATGAATTTAATTTACATTTAAAAGATGTACTGAGCATTTTTATATCCCTTAATATTTCAACAGATAAAATAGATTCAGAGCACTTAAATAGATGAACTAAACCTATTTCACCAAAATTGAGGAAATAAATTTGAATATGTAATGAGGCATTGGTTGCTTAGTGTGTTTTATTTCAGTTAAAAAGCTTTAAAATATAATGACTTCTATATCAATTGCAATCGATTTTTATATGAGCTTTTCTGAAGTATATCTCCGTTTAATTTTGTGATGTGTGTTAGCTGTTCTAATATTTCAAAAGCTTTTATCCGCTTTGAAGAACTTCTACCTCATAAAGTCATTTCAGTTATTCGTTTTAACATAATATTATACTTTATACATAATGTAATTGATCTAACACATAATTTTTATAAGCTTTAAAATATTTTATGTATTTAAAACTATGTTTCAAAAAATATTCTTATATTTTAACTGTAAACAGAAGTTGAAATTTTATTTCAGTAATTAAACAAGTTCTAAATTTAAACAGTATAAATGTTTGACATTTTGTTGTATTTTCACACATTTCACAATGAGTTTAGTTGGTTGAAATAATAATTTTTACAATTTAAATAATTCTTTGAAATGTTGGAAACTATTACTAAATTTATACATTTCTTCTTTTGTTAAATTGTGGATACTATCTACGACGTACTTGCAAATGAAAAGGGTTCTCAGGGGTTAAATTTTCTGGAAAATCAGAAATACAAGCAATTTTCGATTAGATATAATTCTTTAAGTTTAAAATCAAATAATTTGATTATCTTATACATCATTTATAAGGGAATTAGGTTTCAAAAATGTGTAAAATGTTTTTAATGTAATCATAATTTTTTAAAAAAAAAAGAAGAAAAAAAATATAAAGAAGAAAAAAAAAAAAGAAAAAAAATGAAAAGAAAAAAAAAAACCTTTTCTACAAGAAATATGAAATACATTGAAAATTGCGCATATTTTCTAAAATATTAAAGTTTGATGCTTTAAAACTTTATAGAATTATAAAAGGTATCATACTCTTAAGACTTCACCTATTTTTAATATTGCATGTCCTGGTTTCAAAAAACTTAAAAAATATTGAAATTTAAAAAAAAATTAAAAAATTAAATTATTTTATTTTCTTAAGAAATATTATTCATTATTCTATTTACATAAGAAAAGCTACAGTATAATAATGATATGTATTTAACTTTATAAATTAACATATTACTAGTAGTTGTAGCTATATTATTTTAGAAAATATGCAAAACGTAAGTTTCAACGTTTTCAAAATATCACTTACTTCGCTACATAATCATTATACAATAATGTGAATAAGACACTAAAATGATGCTAGCTTAAAATATTAAAAACAAATTACTTCCTCGTTATTCTCAATTTTACTCAAACTATTTCTAGGAGGAACACCAAGAAAAAAAAAGACTCAAATGGCAAAAAACTTTTTTTTCAAGGCTTTTCTCCTCTTTGATGAAAGAGTAACTTAATTTATGATAAGTTAGTTATCAGCTATAAAAGAAACTATAGACTTAAGAATTTGGCAATAGTTTTCAAATGTCATGAAATTTACAGAAAATGTTCTTTTTTGAAATAAATTCATATAAAAAAAAAGTTTGAAGCTTCGCATATTAGTAAGAACTTTTTGCCTTTTTTTTAAAAAAAAAAAGCAATAAGTCAATACTTTTAGAAGTCGAGCATAATAAATAATAGGAAAAAGCTAGCTTTAAAATAAAACTATAAAGTTCCCCAAAAAACTCGTTTTGAAACTTCTTGACATCTTAGTCATATGGTCTTGTGACGAGAGCAATGTTTGCTGGGATTTAAAAGTATTTAAAGGTTAGATCCTGCGGCTTGAAGAAAAATATGTATACAAAGTGTATTTCTCATTTCTGCTCTTCGAAAGGACTGAAGCACCTTAATTCTTGAGAATCGTCGCGTTCGTGTGTGGGAGAACTTTTTTTTTCTTTCAGAAAACCTTTGAAAATCCAGCTAGGGATTTTTTTTTAGTTTTGTTTATTACTTTTTTCATCTTTCTGAAAAATATCTTCTTTTTTCTTTAAAAAATTTCGGAGATATATTTTTCTCTTTTTTTTATGAAATAAAATATTTTATCTACTCTATCTGCTTGCCTTTTGAAGTACGAAAGTGTACGAAAAGTCGCGTGTCACTTGGAGACGGAAGTCACAAATTCCAGCTATATTGCTTTTGGTTCAATACTCCTTTAAAATGTCTATAAATAAACAAGGGAATATCTATAAATTTTAATAGTTATTTAAAGGTATCTCAAATGGGAATATTTTTTTTTTTAAAAAGGGATCTGGGTTAAATATAGCTTAAATTAAACTAACTACTGATAAAACAAAAATGTTACATTATTAATAAAGATTAATAGTACTATGTACCATTTTCAAAATAATAGATAATTGGAGATATATAATAAGCAAAATTCTCCAAAATTGGATGAAAGAGGACATAAAAACTATTTTAAAATATAAATAACGTAAATTAGATGTACTTTATTAATGAAAGAAGTTGCAAATATGTGCTTAATTACATATTATGCTTTTAATTACGTACTGAAAAACCATTCATAAAAGTTCCTTCTAAACTACATATCAATGATCAGTTCATATTTTAAAGAAGAATATCTTATAAACTACCACCTGATTTTAAGACATACGCATAAATATTTTTATTTCGAATAGGGTTCTAAAGTAAATTTGCGTAAAAAACACGTTTTTACCTTTATCGAAATAATGGAACAGAGATTATTACACCATCATCTAAATCTAATAAGCACAAGCAATATTAATTTTTTTATACATAATTAACATAAATTTTAAAATGTTAATTGAAAAATGGATTATAAAAATTTCCAAAACTTTCGTAGATCAAACATAAAACATGCAGAATATTTTCAGAATTATAAATAAATGATAATCTTATAGCGCTTCATAGCTTGAAGTAAATAATGTAAAATTATATTCAATTAGAGGGTTTAATTGTACTTGTGTGTATAAATATATACATACAAAATATTTTATAAATTGACAAATTATGGAAATAGAAGATTCATTTAAGTATTTGTACTGCCTTGCATTGACAAACACGTATTTTCCTAGTAAATATTTATTTGAATAATGTAATCGATTAAACAATTGATTTACAAATCTAATGTTGTTTATGATGTGACTAAGTAAATGGTAAAATCATAAACATAGCTTAAATTTTGATAAATAAGATATTCATAGTTCCTGTAAGAAATTCCTTTCTCGTTCAACAACGTTTACAATTTGATTAATCGTCAAATTGCTTTCAAAATAACTGCAATCGCTACACATAAATTACAAAATCTAATAAATTGATTAAAATAAATATTATTTTCGAGTGACGTGACAGTAATGATGGGGGGAGGGCAAATATCAGTAAGTACGTCAGTAAATATCTTTATAACTAAAGAAAATTACAAATGGAACTTCAAAACACACGAGTTATATATATGAATTTCAAAATAATTAATTGATGATTTGATAAAAGGTTACCAAATTAATAATATCAGCAATATAAATATATTTTTATAATAATTGAACAATTTATTAATCTTTGATTTAAAATGCTATTAAATATTTTAATGAAAGCTGTTCTATTATGATGTAGAATTTGCTTTTGACAATTTACAAGCATTTTTAATAAACATACACACAGACACACACACACACGCACTCACACATATGTATAACTTATTTACTCGAATCTAATATGCACTTTTTTTCAATAATGCTATCTAAAATCGGTTGTGGCTCAGAATCGAAGGAAAAAAAAATCGTTAAGTGGAGTATTCTTAGTAATTGCAGGTTGATGTATACATTTAAAAGTTAATACTGGTAAAATAACTAATCATTCCCTTCTAATTAGTTCTCCTTTTGAATTTATTTTAATATCAGAAAATTGTATATTACTAAGCCATTTACCATTTTTTTCCGGTACGGCTTAGATTTGAATAAATAAGGCACAAGCATATATATGGAAGCCCAGTGATCAAGTGGTATCGTATCGCGTTTCCACTCCACAGGTCCGTGGTTCTGTTCTCATGATGGGTAAAGTCGACTCAGCCTTTCATGACTTCAGTTGGTCGATAAATGAATACCAAGCTTTTTGGAGGACTAAA